>VVHJ01031680.1:0-10045 GCA_015107715.1 Tylochromis polylepis
CTGGGACATCATGTCTCGCTCCATCCACCAACGCCACGTTGCACCACAGACTGTCCAGGAGTTGGCGGATGCTTAGTCCAGGTCTGGGAGGAGATCCCTCAGGAGACCATCCTCCACCTCATCAGGAGCATGCCCAGGCGTTGTAGGGAGGTCATACAGGCACGTGGAGGCCACACACACTACTGAGCCTCATTTTGACTTGTTTTAAGGACATTACATCAAAGTTGGATCAGCCTGTAGTGTGTTTTTCCACTTTAATTTTGAGTGTGACTCCAAATCCAGACCTCCATGGGTTGTTAAATTTGATTTCCATTGATCATTTTTGTGTGATTTTGTTGTCAGCACATTCAACTATGTAAAGAACAAAGTATTTAATAAGAATATTTCATTCAATCAGATCTGGGACGTCTTATTTTTGTGTTCCCTTTATTTTTTTTGAGCCGTGTATATAAGAACCTTCTCTGAAGAACAGCTGTTGTGGCTTTGATGTGTTGCTTACCTGTTAGACATGAATGCCAGATTGGTGCGGTAGGCGCACGAAAGCGTGATTGTGCCGATAGGGGTGCCAACAACTCCAACGCGCACCGTTTGGAAACCTTTAAAACAAGCACAACATAAGCAAATGTAATCAACCCTATAGTGTGAAAGTACTTACCTCCAGACTGTAGCGAGGAAAGCTTACTTTCGAAAAAATGTTTACAGTACAAGCAAATCGAACTGCCGTGTGTTAACTGAAGCAGAGCGCATGTAGAGACGTGTGTTGTTCAGTGTTTCTGTATTGATTTAACAAACGTCAGTCATGGAGCCAAGTTAGGCCTGATTTAGACTTCTGTGGTAAATCTTTGCAGAGCCCACATCGTAACCTACGTAATTGGCCGACGTCGTTGCCGACTTTTATGCTTGTGCTGGTGCATTGTGTTAATTATTGTGCGGTTGTGTCTTGGTGTTTTATATGCAGTGCCAGCCGATAGAAACAAATAAAATGGTGGGAGTTTTTTTTTCCCTCCTCTTTGTAGTAGTCAGCTTCCCCCCCCCCCAGGGACAAACATATTAGTCGCTTTTGTTTCTCCACTTCTTTGTGCATTCCCTCACTCGCACCTCAATCTCCCTCCACAAATTTGCTGACGTTTGTGAGTCCTAATGTTGATGCTATGACCATTGTTCCTTATATATTTTTGGAGGTGCACGTCAGTTTTCATCGTAGATTTCCCACTGAAGCATAATTTGGTGATTACTGTGGATTTATGCTTCAGAGGGAAAACACTGCGACATATGGCGTGACCACAAACACCTGTGAACAAAATAAAATACAACATAACCTGGCGCACACCTCCCTAGAAATTTAACTACACGTCAAGTTGTCTGTGTAGGTTCTCAGTAATCCAGGTCATAGTAATCTAAGGAGCTTGGAAAGAAAAGCAACTGGACATCTTCAAGTTTCTTGAAGACGTTTCAACCTCTCGTCTGAGAAGCTTCTTCAGTTCTAAGAGCAAATGGTGGAGAGTTCCAGGTATTAAAGCCCGAGTGTTGTTGTCCCCCAAGAGGCTCGTTGACCCACTATTGATCATGTGCCTCATCACATGAGCCAAGGTCTGAAAAGGGTCATTACATGTCAGGTTGCAGTCCACAACTATTGTGATTGGCCTGTTTAGCACCATCGACTCCTCCTGGGCATTTACAGCTACTCTTTCAACGCAGGTTTTGAATTCCTCAGAGAGAGAACAGCAATCATTGTCTCAATATAAGGAATATTTAACTGCCATAGGCTCCACAAAGCTTATCTGCAGAAATCTAAATCAGGTCTTAAACTTACCTTCTCCTAATCCACTCAGCTGGACCTCTCCGAAGTAGATCCTAGACAGAAGAAGCAACATGCAGTTTAGAAGCCTGGACTGAAAACAGCACAAAGATAAAAAGGAGTGAGATGATGCATTCTGGAAGTCAGGACAAATCACCTGTAGAGTATGACATAGTCGTGTCCCTGCTTTCTGGACAGTTTATAAGCAGGCGTGACTCTGGTGATGGCTAGCAGCGACTTCAGGAGGACAGACAGACGGTTATAGACCGCATACGACACCTTGATTTCCTTATCGCACCTGCAGCAGACAGAAGATACAGAGATGTGTTACAATACAGCAGCTTAGGTGGATTTTAAATAAAGACCAACTGAATATAAAAATGTCTCTGCAAGGTAGCTTGTTTTCATGCTTCCAGGTCTGCTTCTCCCCGACTACCTTTCTTTGATATTCCTCTCTAAATTTATCTTGTACGAATAAAGCAGTGTGGTGTCTGGGGAATGAAGCTTGGGAAATGGACACCATTACTGATCATTTTAACTGTACTTTCAAAAGCAAAGGTGCACAGAGTAATGCCAAAATTAAAGCAGTGTTTTGTACAGTACTGGTGGACCTGACAGGGCGCTGACAGGCTCACTTTATCACCTACAGAAACAAAATAGATCAGCCACAGTTTTCAAACAACGGAAACACGTCAGCAATTAGGTCAAATTATCATTCAACTCTTCTCGTTTTAAAAGAAGTCTGATTTTAACTGTGTTTATGGGAAACTAATGCCACTCATCACTGATCCACTTTGCTGATGTGTTTACGGGCTCAATTGCTGACTCACTGAATACAGCAAGACACTCATTTATTTTAAATTACGGTTCTTATTAGAGAAAAAAAAAAAAGAGCCACAGACCGGAGTATGCTTACAGTCGGACCTCCCTTCTGATTTACAAGTTCCTACAGTGAGAGAAGCTTTAAAACACCAAAACATGAGGGTCAAAATGCTCAGCTTGAGGCTTCAGGATGGGACCTCATAAACCATAAAAGTGGCTGTTGTCCATTGTTTATATACAGATTCTTTTGCTCAAACTGTTGGTTATTACTGCATTTCTGAGCTTCACAACTTGCATGTTCACAAAGGTCTATGTTTACTACGGGTGTCTGGCAGCCAAGTTTTGGCAGAGAGAATCAGTTACAGTACTGACTCGGATACTATAGTTAAAGGATTTGTGGTCCTGCTGGCTGATACTGCGCAAACATGGAGAAGCAAAAGCAGCAACCCTGAACCATGTGGCCTACAGAAGACTTTTACTAAAGCAAAAACAAAATCCACTCACTTTTCATTCATCTCCAGGCACCAAGTTTCTAACTCCATTGAGTCCCCCTGGGTGAAGACAAAGCAAAGAAAAACAAATGAACACAGTGACATTAAAGCGGCTGTATATCTAGTTAATGATGTGGTCTGGTTGGTGTTGCAAATGTGTAAAACAATGATATGGTTTTTTTTTCCATTTTTTTTTTCATTTTTTTTTAAATGTATTTGGAGGTTTTCTGGGACATTTTACAAAACAAGAAAACAGGATGCAGTTTTTTTGTTACCTCTGATGTCTTCAGAGAGATCTCAACACACATGGAGCGCCCGATGCCCGGAAGTTGGCCAGCCAGTGCCTTTTTGGCTTCATGGGTAACCTCAGGGATGTCTTTGATGGCTAAATTAAACTAGAAGGAATATTAACAAGGAATATCCATAATCCATGCCTTAAAAAGATCCACAGTTAACTTGAAAGCCAAACAATCACGACAGAGAATGACTATGTTGTTTTACCCAGTCAGATCCAGTAGGCGATGAGGACGAGCGAGTGCAAATCCTCTCTCCCAGCCTGGCTTGGACTATCACCTGGACAGTCTATATCCACACAAACAGGCTGCTCAAACAATGAACGGTTTCACAGAAACAGTCCACAGAAAATTGCTGACAAGCCTGTCCAGAATATAACAGGCACTTGTGGAAAGAGACATATGCTGGAAAAGATGATTTTGAGCTTTGAGCCACACTAATAAAGACCTGGGTTCCCATTGTTTATTTATCTATTCACTTCTGAAGCCTCAAATGTCCATTTAGAAACCTGCAGTTACAGATGTCTAGAAAAAGTTATGTCAGATTCTCACCTTAAGTGCAAAGAACTTAATAAACTTGTCTAAGTCCTTTTGATCCTGGGGCTTCAGGTCACTCTCCATATTGTTACAACCCTGCAAGATAGATGATAGATAGAAACTTATTGAGCCAACAAGGGAAATTGTGTTATAACAGCAGAATAAAGAATAAAACAAAACAAAAAAATACAGTCTACAACAAATAAGCAGCATAGTTATATTAAAAGTGTAAAAGCATAGTGAGGGCCCTAAACTCTGGGAATGCAAAAACTTTACATGTAAAAGAGTGATAAAAACAAAGAAAGTAGAAGATATGACTGCGATTGTACAAGTAGTGCAAATTACATTAACAAATACAATAATTAATAAATAATATGTGCACTATAAATCTAAGAAACAGCTGCAAGAAGGTAAAATGCAAAAATACACCATCTTGCACCTTGTTTTAATCAGATTTATGGTGTATACATTTAAACAAACAAGGATGAGAAATATCCAAACACTGCTTTCTTTAAAAAAAAGTCTTAAATTTGTAACCAAACCGTAAACTATTCATGTACGTACATATACATGCGCAATCACACGTGTTTAAGTAAAAGTGCCTGACAACCTAAACACTGGGGAAAGCTGAATTCAAACCCCACTGTCTCCCCATTGTCCACGTCACAAACCCCCATTTCAGGACTACACTTCCTAAGAAAACATCTCTATTACTTAACCAAAATAAGCACTTTTCACCACACTGGCGACAGTTTGGCGTTTTTAACTGAAAAACGTAGACAATATAATAATATTAGTCAGGTACTGACAGGAAAACTTTATCACCGTGGTCTGAGCCCTCCAAATAACAGCTGATTTAAAAAAATAATAATTAAAAATAAAAGCAGGCTAGCAGGTTAGGCCTCCACGTTGAAATTGTCCCAATTATAGTTAGAGGTCATGTTACAAAACAAAAAAAAAACCCTGACAGCCTCATTACTCTTTACACAGTAACCGATGGCCAATTCAAATTCTACAGTACCGTCTGTTTTTGGACAACTACGAAAGGTTTAAGGTTCACAAAGGCGTAGCTGTGAAGCATGAGGATACTGACCCACGGAGCAACTGGCGTTAGCCTGCAGCTAACACTAGCTGCTCAGTTCAATAACGCACTTTTAACTTCATCACGAAACAATAGTACTTACATTAGCTGTGACCTTAACAACGGAGCTTCAATAAAATGCAAGCCAGTTTAATGCAGGCGAGACCGAAAGCGGTGTTACACAGACATTTTATACGCCCATTTCAGATGTACACAACGTCAGCAGCTGCTGTGCCACTTTTCTGTTTATCTTCTCCATGTCGACGTGTTTGTGTAGCGGCGTGTTCACAGGGGCGCTTTCGTTAAAAATACAAAACTGTTAAATTTAGAGTTAAATAAAACACACACTTTGGATAAAATAATTAGACAGTATTTTTTTACGATATTTGGAAAAAACTATAACCACAGTGAACTTATATCTAAAATATAAACGCCAGTCCGTGTGACGAATCTTCGAATTGAGAGCCGCAGCTTAACGTTAGCTATTTCTATGCCTTGTTTTTTTGGTTCATAAACGCTCAATTTTTATCTGAAGGTAAGAGTATTGTCCTTAATTGTGCAAAATAATTTAACAGTGCTTTCAATTCGATTTGCAACTCTCCCACTACTACATGACAGTGAAGTTATCATCTGAAGTGAGCACAGAAAAATAATAGTAATAATAAAAAAAAATGCGCGCTAGCTAGGTAGCACCTTAGCACGCTGGCTTGACTTGGCTCACTTGAACGCTTTCTGGAGCTATCCCTAAAGCTAATCGTTGCTTGCTGATAATAAGGTTTAAAAATCAGGACAGTTTTTTCCCCCTTAGTGTTAAACTCTCAGTATTTCATGGATTCTTGTATAGAAAGAACGTGGTATTGGTTTTCCTTATTTAGCAAAAATATAATATCAACAAAATAGCACATTAATTGGAGCAATGTTTAGTGGAATAATATACGCTGTAAATTAATGTGTCGGAAATCTGTATGTAAAGTTCCTCCCAGGCTTGAGGAAATAAGGCTATACCAAGTATTTAAATTGAGTTGCACTTATTAACAATTAAATGAAATGTTTTCTTATCCCCAGCATGGCCATCCCTATAGCCATCTTGGACTGTGATCTCCTCCTGCATGGTCGAGGCCACAAGACCCTTGACCGCTTTGACCTGGACTCAGTCTCAGACAATTTCCTCCTCACGCAATTTGGCTTCCCCAGAGGCTTTATCTTGTATCTGGTGGAATTACTCAGAGAGGTGTGTGGGCCTTCATGTAGCGTTAAGAGTTGAGTTCTTTTCTTTATGAAATATGCAAACACTACTCTGTTGTGTTCCAGGGTCTATGCAGGCGAACCCAGCGCTCCCGAGCCATCAGTCCTGAGGTCCAGGTGTTGGCGGCACTGGGTTTCTACACATCGGGTTCATTCCAGACATCTATGGGGGATACGATCGGTATCAGCCAGGCGTCAATGTCGAGATGTGTGTCTAATGTGACGAGAGCCCTGGTGGAGAAAGCGCCTCAGTTCATCGCGTTCAACAGGTATGATGATGTTATGCCTCTTGATGTCGGGCAGGAATGACAAAAAATTTGAAACTGTAACTTTGTGTTCCCAGAAACTTGTTTTTACTTCAAAAGAGCTTGTGTAAGCCTCTCAAAGTGTCACTTGAATAATAATAATGTTTTCCAAACAGAGATCCTTCCACCATAGAGCAGTCCTTCCGGGAGTTTCAGAGGGTGGCAGGATTTCCTGGAGTCCAGGGGGTGCTGGACTGTGTTCAGGTTAATTATATGACATTGTGTAACTAGTGTGTGTGTGTGTGTGTGTGCACGCGCATGTGTGCACACTTGTGCTCTCATTTGTTTCTACAGGAGGTAATCTAGTCCTCTCTCTCACTTTACTTTCATTTCCAGGTGGCCATCAAAGCACCAAACAGTGAAGACTCATCATATGTGAATAAGAAGGGCTTTCATTCTGTGGCCTGTCAGCTGGTTTGTGATGCCAGAGGACTGTTACTCAGTGCAGAAACGCACTGGCCAGGTGGACTCCAGGACACTGTTGTTCTAGAAAGATCTGCTCTTTACAAAGAGCTGCAGGACACAGAGCAGGGCTGGCTGCTGGGTGAGCTCTGGACTTTTTATTCCTTATTAGAAGTTAGCTTGTGGCATTGGAGTCAGAGGTTGTATGTTTTCTGATTTTCAGGTGACAGCCGTTACCCTTTGAGGAAATGGCTGATGACGCCGGTTGACTGCCCAGAATCCCCTGCAGAGTTTCGATACAATCTGGCCCACACGGCTACACGTGAGATTGTGGATCGAACCTTCAGAGCCATCCAAACCAGATTCAGATGTTTAGATGGCACCAAAGGATACTTACAGGTACTATATTCTATGGCAAATGTGTCACAGCCAATAATCGGGTCCAAACTTATTAGTAGAAATAAACAATGAAACATTTTCTAACCTCCATACAGTATAATTTAACATATTGTAGTCACGGACATGAATGAAAACATTATCGTGACGATTTCCCATCTCTTCTAACCAAAGCTAAAAGTAGAGTCAAAGTTATTTTGGTATGGTACCCTTTTAAAATGTTTCCCAAACCAATATCCTCTGGAGGCTGACTGATAGAGAATTTTAAAGAGCGATAGTGACTTAAACACGAACATCTGTTACGTGTAGTTATTTATTTACTTGTTCACGCTCTGCCCAGCAGAGTGCCCTCTGGTGGACAAACTAAACTGCTGGAGGATGTTTCTCCAGTGTCCTCTGCACTTTTTAAATTTATCAGCTGTCATAAAAGCCAATACTGATAGATCAGCAAATAAGTGATTTGGCCGATAATACCTGCCAATCTGCTGAGTTCATGGTATTAGAATGATACTGATGAAAGAGAGGGCTAACAAGTGACTCAGACAGGCCATGGTCATAACTGAAAGTGAGACCTTTACCTTATTTGTGAGTGAAATATAGCAATGCGTCTGGTGTAGTATTGCCAGTAACGAGTTTTTTTTTGCATCTGATTGAAAATTTGAAGTGAACTGAATCAAACTGTGACCGCTCTTCCTCCTCTCCTGTGTGCAGTATTCTCCAGAGAGGAGTTCATCCATCCTGCTGGCCTGCTGCGTTCTCCACAACGCCTCCTTGCAGTCTGGATTAGACGCCTGGACTCTGGAAAGAACAGAGCCTCTCGAGCAGCCAAAGAGCCTCAACCAGAGACCTGAGGACCGCGACAGCCAGGCAGAGGATCTCCGAAGGCAGCTCATATTCAAACACTTCAGCTGAAACTGTGGGGGTTAAAGGTGACAAAGACTGGGACCAGTGCAAAGCTGAATATTACAAGAAACGCATTTAAAGCAAGAAAGTCCACAGACACACTGTTGCTGATGCAGTTTTTTAATATTTTGCTGGATTCTACTCTACTGACTATACTAAGATAACGTAGATATATATATATTTATATATATTTATGTATGGAGGAACATGCAAGACGCTATACAACAAACCAAGGCGACATATCCATACACATTTCAAACAACTGAACTCCCTGGAAATGCTTAATTATTCTCTCAGGACATTCAAATAGTTTCCAATTATTCATGGAGTGGTTGGAATAATCAAGCACCTCCTGGTGTTTAACAATTATTCAAACTGTGTGCAGCTGCTGCGTCATCCAGGTGTCTTTACAAGTTGAAAAAAAATCACCCTCCCCATTATTGATTTTTTTAAAATCCCACCCCACGAATTTTCTTTTCCCCATTAGCTTCCACAGGTTAAAATCTTGGACTATGTCACAATACAAAAACAAGACCCTTATTTACAACAACTGCACATTAAGTTGTCTTTTTTTTTTTTTTATGTACATCGGTGCATTAAGACTCACGGGTGAAAATGACAGGCTGCAGTCACATGATTTTTTTTTCTTTTTTTTTGAGCATGTGCGGCATGACGAAACAGTCACAAAGTGAAACGGATACAGACGACATGAGTAAGAAAAGCAGGAAATCTGTGGTAGCTAAAATTTTGGAGCTTAAAATCGATTTTGAAGTGCCAGAACGTTCTTGAAGGATTTGAATAATGGATAAGGCTTTTATTTTGAAGGAATACCAGTCATTAAGGGTGTTTGGTTTCTTTTTTTTCACTGTTTCTTGAACCTTGTCAGAATAGTGGTGATGAAATAATGAGGTTTTTTTTTTATAGTCAGTTTTCAATCAAGTTATGTAGTTAACAAAACTAGTGGTGTTTTACTGCCTGGAATGTATTAGTCCTTTAAATGACTTCATCAATATATACAAACTTTCTACAAACAGGAATAAATACAACATACACTGCTGTCGCATGAGCACATTTTTATATCGGGATTGGTGTATTTCTTGTATTGTTTATTCAAAGTTTACTTTTTACACTTCATTAACCAAAAAAGAAGAAAAGAAATGTATAGAAATTAAACCTTTTTTTCCCCCAAATATTTTGTTTTCTTATATTCTGGAGATTTTTTTTTTTTGTTCAAATTACTTGACTTTCAGGGCAAAGAAATCGCGAGGAACCCTCAGATTTTCATGCGACAGCAGTGGAACATAAACACTGTATTACAGTTAAAAGACAGAAACAGATCATGTCAAAGCTTTACACCTGATGAATCAGCGTGTAAAACTTTACATCATCCTAAATGCCAAAACACAACGTAGCACTATTTCCTCGTTTCCTTTTTTTTTTTTGCATAAAATAAATATGCTCTTTTTTAATGCTCAGAATATATTATAAGTTGTATTTTTATGTTGTTTTTTTTTTTAAACGTTATTTTAAAAAAAATGGAGACAATACGATAAAGTAACTTTTTTTTGTTGCATAAATTAAATATGCTCTTTTTTTAATGCTGCAAATATATTACATATACATTTTATAATTTCATAAAAATACTTTTATTGTCACGTTCCCCCAACCGCTTTATGATCCCTCGGTATGAAAATATGATCTCTCTCCCAAAAGAAACAGAGCAGAATTTTTGTCAGAGCTGAAAAAAATATAATTCAAATTTCAGAGATGGA
>VVHJ01031681.1:0-10166 GCA_015107715.1 Tylochromis polylepis
CGTAGGCTGCCGGGGGATTCCCATGATGCATTGAGTTTTTCTTTTCCAGTCACCTTTCTCACTCACTATGTGTTCACAGACCTCTCTGCATTGAATCATATCTGTTATTAATCTCTGTCTCTCCTCCACAGCATGTCTTTATCCTGTTTCCTTCTCTCACCCCAACCGGTCGCAGCAGATGGCCCGCCCCTCCCTGAGCCTGGTTCTGCCGGAGGTTTCTTCCTGTTAAAAGGGAGTTTTTCCTTCCCACTGTCGCCAAAGTGCTTGCTCATAGGGGGTCATATGATTGTTGGGTTTTCTCTGTATCTATTATTGTACGATCTACTGTACAAATATTAAGCGCCTTGAGGCGACTATTGTTGTGATTTGGCGCTATATAAATAAAATTGAATTGAATTGAATTGAATTAACTAAAACTTTCACCACCAGGGGGCGGTGGCGTAACAGTGGGTGTCCGTTCAGTGTTTTTCTCTTCTGCTTATCCAGCTCAGGGTCACTGTGAGGTCACAGCCCCTTGTTGAAATAATTTCATCTTTTCATTCTTGACATTTATCTTTAGCTAACACCAGTTTTCACAAGACAGCATTTACAATAAGAAATTCTGCTGATTTCTCTTTCCAATTTAAATATTTATATTTTTAAAATATTTATCGTATAAAAGTGGCTAATATATTTTAAAAAAAAACGTTTTGCTGGATATAAACATTTTTGTCCTCTATGCAAACCTTTAAAAACATTTGTTATTGGGTAAGAACTGGATTTACAAACCCAGTTCCAAGAAAGTTTAGACATTGTCTAAGATGTGAATGTAAATCTCATATTTTATTCACATTAAAACATATAAAAAAGATCTGATGTTTAAATAGAGCAAAAGTATCATTTTAAGAAAAAATATTAGCTTGTTTTGAATTTGATGGCAGTCGGTCGGGTCCGTGTTCCCACTGAGCAGCGCCCTCTTCTGTAACATCAGTCTGTGATGGTCCGATGGAGGATTCCAGCTGCTCAGCAGTCCTTGCTTCGTCCTGTTATTGGGCTCATGATGCTCCAGATGTTGTCAGCTGGTGAAAGCTCTGGACTGCAGCCAGAGTCTTCTCCTATGCTGCTGGAATAGACGCAGTCTGCGGTTTAGCATCGGCCTGCTCAAACATGAAGGCCTTCCCTGAAAAACACGTCTGGCTGGAGCCTTTCCAGATGTGCCAGCTGCCAGTTCCATAGACACCAACGCCCGTCCCCATCCACATCGCCGGAGCTGCAGGCTTTGACCTGAGCGCCAATAACGAGCCTCCTCTTTAGTGCGAGGACGCGGCGTCCATGTTTGGATGGGTCTGACCTCAGATCAGTTTTAAGGAGCTTTGGTCCATGGTCATGGTCACACGTGGCTTCTCCTCTGCGTGATGGAGCTGTTACCTGCACGTGTGGACGGCACGCTGAGCTGTTCGCAGATGCTGATTTCTGGAAGTGTTCCTGAGCCCGTGCACTGATTTCATCAGCCGTGTTTTTAATTCAGCGCTGCTGAAGGTCACGGTTATCAGCCTCGTCCCTGCGCACAGAGATTCTTCCAGGCATGTTGATGATATCGTGCTCTGTAGATGACAAGGTGCTCACAGTGAGGAACATTATTCTGAAATTCTTCCAACAGTTTGTAGACACAGTTCAAACCTCTGCCTCTCTAAGATGCTGTTTTTATACCTGATCGTGTGGCCGACCTGCTGCCTGTTAACCCGATTACCTGTAAAATCTTCCCCCAGCTGTTTCGTTTTAGTACCACTTCCTTTTCCAGCCTTTTGTTGCCCCAGACGTCTTGTTGCCATGAAACAGTAAAACATCTCAGTTTGAACATTTCATTTGTTTTCTGTGATCTATTGTGAATAAAATATGAGGTTACGAGGGCTGCGAAATCATTGCATTCTGGTTTTATTCACATTTCATGCAAAGTTCCAACTTTTTGGGGATTGTAGCTAGAAACGAACAGGAAACTGAGGTATGTTCGTAGCTGATAAACTTCAGCCAACACCTTTTCTGTCACTAATCTGTCTTCTTCCCTTTCACTCAAACCTTTGCTGCCTTTTGTTTACTTTCTAATCGTGATCATCACGATCGCTCAAACTCGGGAACGGGCTGGTGCTCGTGGAGAGGCCTGGCATCCGTCTGATGAAGTTAAAACATTCGCAGCAGAAACAGACACGTCTTTGTAGGTGTTTGCAGCTTTGAGAGTGTTCGAAACGCCAGCAGGAAAAGTCAGCAGGGTGTAAAAATCATCCATTAATTAAACAGTTTCAGAGAAAGACGAGGAAGCGTGACGGATTCAGGCGTGGAAATGTGTGTGTTCGCTCTGAGGCCCTCTGTGCGTGTGTGTGTGGAATCTGTGGCTACTCATTTGCGCGGCGCTGAATGGAGTTTTTTGTTTGGGACAGTTTGTAAATGACACCGTGAGGCCCCGATCGCCACTGTGGCTGAGAGGGGCCCTGGGCGACCGACGCTGAAATGTACAGAAGGAGAGAGAGAGAGAGAGAAAACCATGATGTAAGACGGCGGGTGAAGATGGGAGGGGGGAGTGAGTTATCTGAGGACAGCGTGGAAGCAAAGAGAGAGAAACTGGAGGACAGAAAGGGTGAGGGACAAAAAGAACAAGCGAGCGATTCAGACTTGCAGATTCTTTTGTTTTTAGAGGAAGCAGAGGAGACGAAAGGTATTTTTCTCCATCCCAGGCCTGAAAAAGGCCTCTGGACCTGCTTCCTGCCACATCAGCTAGCCCTCAGAGAAAAATACCCCGGCGCAGCGTTTACAGGGACGCTGCTGATTGTTGCTGTAGTCCCAAGTTTGTGTTTGTGCTTTTAGATTTTTGCACAGCAAGGTTGGCTCTTTAACCTAAAACAAACTCAGACGTAGTGTCAGTGAGCTCCAGCTTCAGTCTTTCAGTTTGTACTGCTTTACATAAGAGTTAAACCAGCCTGCTCAGAACTGAAATGTTTCATACAAAACAGACTACACAGACACGGAGATGATGGAAAAATATTTAAGATCAATCAAAATTTAAACGTTTGATTTTTATTTTAACGGTTTACAAATTTAAAAGACAAAAACATCAAAATCATCTGAACTTAACGACTGACTTTTATGAATGAAAGCTGTATCTGCATACTGATGACATTAACAGTGCATGTTAGGAGATTATGAAATAATAATAATAATGTTATTAATTATCGATAATGCAAATAACTCACGCATACGAACGCAAGCAAAGAGACAAAGTAGAAAAGAGACGACTAAAACAAGCGAGGGCGATAGCGCGACCTATAACATCTTATGAGTAAATTATGGCCTTATGAGTCTCAGGATAACTCCACCTGAAGAACACCTGAGTGAATTTCTCTGCGGCACCTTCGGCTACAGTCACGACCCAAACACAACAGCTCAGGTCTGAAGGTCTGTGATGAAGAAGGCTCAGCAGCGCCTCCACCTGAAGGCTTTTAATGACGGAGGAATAAACTGCTTGTGGCCTTTTACGTGATAACTTATCGTAACTCGAGTCACTGGATAAACGTAGCGCCGTAAAAAGCCCAAAGTGTTGTACAAAGCAGCTTCTCCACGTTTCTTCACGTGTTTGCAGCACTGACGACTCACCATGACACATTACTTTTCACACAAAAAGATTATATCGCCGTCCTGACCATGCACTAGGTGTTTTCCTATTTCCTCGTCTTCTGTGTTTCAATCCTGCTCTTCCAGTTTGCTTGGATCTGGGCGTGTCGCTGCCCTCTGTACCTGCTGAGGTATAAACACCTGTCCTGTGCGGAGGCCGGTTCTTTGCTTGCTCACGCTGCTGTGTTTGTGTAACCTTGTACCTGCTGTGTATCAGGTCTTATGGTACCTAAATCAATTCATCAAACCTCTGACTCTATCTTCATCTCATAAAAGATAACCAGAAAGCACCAAATGTCAACACGCCCCCTGCGTTCTCTCTCGGCTTCGTTAAACACACTAAAGCTGCTGTACAGAAATCAGGCACTGGTTGATTGTTTTAATAAAATTATTTTATGATGCTTTATCTGCTTAAAACACTGGAGAGAGCAATAAAAATATAAATCATAATGAAAAACAGCCAGTTTCTGTCACAGTGGCGCCAGCAGTAGGATGAGGCTCTTGTTTCTCTGAGCTGCAGAAGAATAAAAAGACATGGACGCCCGATTGGAGCCCAGGTTAATGAAATGAAGTAGCATAAATCGAATATTTGAATGTTTCGCTGGTCAGTGCCAAAATCCGTCCACTGCTACGCGTACTATTGTACTCAAAGTAAAAGAAAAACGATCTCTCTCCTCACATTTCCAACATGTTCTGTCAGAAAGCTTCTCCTCTGTTCGCATCCGTCCTGTAAATCAGCCACGGTTAGTGGGAAACACGCTGAAGCTGGTGCAGCTTTTTTGGGGGGGACAAGCTCACATATTGTTGTTGGAACCGTTCATCTCCATCGATACACAGCTTATTACAGGCGGGGGGAAAAAAGATGGGGGAAATTAAAATTATTCAATTTGATTTATTTAGCAGCATAGCATTTTGGTGGCAGCAGGAAGGAAAAACTCCCTTTTAACAGGAAGAAACCTCCAGCAGAATCAGGCTCAGGTAGAGCCGGGGTCCTAAAGACCTCTGCACACAGTTTAATGCTCCACATACATAACTGCCGTGGGTGGGGCGGCTGCACCCAGGTCCCTTTTGTCTTCTAATCTGCCCCCACGCTGACCTCTGAGCACATTTTAACATTAAGCACCATAAACCTGGTGAAAAGAGAAGGCTTTAGGCCACACCTACAACGCAAATATGAAAAAACCAAAGAGTTAGTCCCTTCAGACCTCACCTGCTCTTCGATATTTGATAAGCAGACATTTTCACATTAATCATAACTATAAATGAGATCGCTGCGTCTGTTCACAGAGCTTTTCCCCTTTCATTTTGTGAATATATATTTTAGGTTGACTTTCTGTTCTTAGAGTTATTGTGAGTCGTTTAGTTCTTATAGTAGTTTAGCTTTGTTATCAGTATTTGTCTCCAGGGGTTATAGTGGGATTTGGCAGGTGGGGGAACCTTAATGTTGGGTGCAGCGGTGCACCACGAGGGAAGGAATTACTGAGAAATAATTCACATAATAACTTGTTTTGTGACCTCGATTGCTCTTTGATTACCTCCTACTCTCATTTTATGGCTCAAACTGAAATAAAGTCGATATAAGCAGATGTTTCGCCAGCTGCATGCCTGATTTCTGGTGCTGGTGTAAAAGGTAGAAACAGGTGAATGAATTAAATCAAAGCCATCACATTAAATATAATATTTGATGAGATATAAAATGTATATAAAATTAAAAAATGAAAATACATTTAAAAAAGGGAGACGCGGAGGAGATCCCAATGTGGACCCAGAACACACCGGAGAGATTACATTTCTTGTCTGGCCTGGGAATCTCTCAGGATCCACAGAAGGAACTGGAAAGGATGGAGGATGGATGGGTGGATAAAATGATAAATGACGTTTGCTACCCTCGATGTAACCTAACATTGCTCTAACACTGAATATGACATGTCATGTGTGGGTCCGATTCTGATTCAAAAGCTGTAAAATTAATGAGAACACAGCATTCATGTCTGTAGAACATCCTGACCTTTGACAATGATCTCTCCAGTCCTCTTACATTTCTCTCTGAGAGGGTTAAAGTTTTTCTCTCCCTGGTGAATACAAACATCAGAAACAGCTGTGCGTTTGCTAATATTTGTCAAGTTGTTTGAGAGTTGTTTTTTTTTAATTGCCTGACACTTAAAAAAACCTTGATTCCACGTCACAGTTAGCGAGGCAACCGTGTGCAGATGAGAGGAGCGTGGACGACGGAGTAGTTGTGAGTTTTTATTTACAGTGAACGGCAAAACGCAAACAAAAGCAGAGCATGGCAGGGACTTAAACTAACAAAAGAACATGAGGAACATAGAAAACCTTACAAAAACCTGAACACCGGGAACGGGGAGCCTGAGACGTGGGACACTGAGGAGGAAATGCGGAAAGAAACACCGGGGATGACAAACAGGAGAAAACGCAGACGATCCGACAAGGAACAGAGGAAAACAGACAGAGAACACAGCTGAACATAATCAGACGAGATGAGACAGGGAAGAAGCAAAACAGAATACACTGACGCAGGGCACCGGACCATCAAAGGAAATACATGAACACAGAAACCAGGACACTAGACGTAACACAAGGAACACAGGGTAGGCACAGTGACAAAACCTAAGGGCTGGAAAATCTCTGAAGTACTAAAGAATAACGAAGGAAAAAGACAAAGCCATGAAAAACCACTAAATCCCAGAACAATAAGAAAACAAAACATAAACACGGAGTCACCAGACTCCGGACCATGGCATTGCAATTGATGCTGAATAACTTTATTTACATGTGCACCATGAACAAAGGGAAAGGGGTGTGTTGAAGGCGTGAGTGGGCGGTGGGAGATCTTTATTTTCTTAATACTGAGCAGGTATCTGCATGTTGCCATTAGAAGTAACACCCGGCTGCAGCACACCTCACTCAGCATTAATATTTCCATCAGATTTATTTATTCATGAAGTAAAGGTATCCTGTATATTGTTAGTTCCCTCTCCGCGTTCCTTTGTCTTCACCTGTGTCAGGGTTTTTCTTCTTCCTCTGTTTAGTTGTGTCCTGCTTCCTGTTTTAGTTTGGTAGCGGCCTTTTTGTGTCACATGTCGAGTGTAACATCCTCTGTCAGCTGTGTTCAGTTTCCCCGTTGTCTCTACTTCCTTCCTGACCTCTGTGTGTATGTTGCGTCAGTCTTGTTGTGTTATCCGCTCAGCTTTGTATCCCCTGAGTTTCCTGAACTTGTCCTCTTCTTGTGGATTTCGTGTGTTTTCTTGGATGTAAGAGAATTAAGTTCTTTGTGTTTCATCTTTTGCTTTTAGGCCCTCGAAGAAGACCACACCCCACACAGCAGGTTATGAAAGCCCCCTGTTTTCCTCCTAATTTTTTTTTATCAGAAAGTCACTTCTTAAAGGTTCCTGGTTTAAATTTAGCGACCACTTCAATGACTCCGGCTCTGGAGGAATTCTGGCCACTCCAGCCAGGGTTTGTACAGGAAACATAGCGTGACATTCCTGTCGTTGGTCGGGGTGCATTCGAGGAATGTGACGTGTTTTTCTTGTCAGGGAAATGTTTACTTTCAAACGACTTTTGCACGGCAGCTCGCTGACATTAAGACAGACGAGCGAATCGCGTGTGGAAGACTATTAGATAACGCACGGCCTCAACGACAGGGACCCGCATGGACTGGGGCCCAGCAGGGCGTTTTTTCCTCTGGAGGAATGTAGCTGTACGTGCCCTCAGTGTGGCCACTGAGAGGCCTCCTTTTAAGAGACTGCCAGCTATGATGGTGTCCTGAGGTTTCTGTGATATATGAAGGATTAGCTCAGCCCACTTATAGCACGCTCTGCTCTTGGAGCCATTTCTCTCCAGCTCTCGCTTCTAGGCCATGAAGCAGGTTTTCTCAGCTGTTCCAGTCTCCAGGACTTAGACACAGGTTGTCGGCTAATAGTTCACATTTAGAGCATCGCTGCAGAAAGCTGTTCACAATTCACCGGCCAGAAGGGAGCACAGGAAGATGTCAGCTCATATGTAACACTTGTGTGTGTGTCTGTGTGTGAGTGTGTGTGTGTGTGTCAGTCAGTCTGGCAGCTCCATATGGTGAACCTTGTCCAGAGATCTCCATTCAGCCACACCTCCATGAACCCACAGTTTTCTGCATATTTGTGTGTGTGTGTGTGTGTGTGTGTGGAGAAGGAGGTGCTTGATGCCTCCTCCTCCTCCTGTTGTTGCTACTTAACACACACACCCTTTTCCCTCTGTGTCTCAGTTCTGCTTTCTCACTTTCAGCTCCAGCAGCGTCTGCAGCTTCTCCCGACTTTCTTTCCTCTTTGAGTCTCTGCTCCGCGCGGCTCGGTCAGTCAGGATGAGCCTTGAGGAATCGGGGATGCAGGCCAAGATCCTGAAAGCGAAGGACCTCAGTGACGAGGAGAAGCTGTACAGATACAATGGTGTGCTGTACTCGAGTCTCCTGTCTCCCGAGGAGCATTTGAAGTGTCTGGAGAAGATGCAGGCCAGAGAGGACGACATCATGCTGGTGGCTTACCCCAAATGTGGTGAGTAATGCTGATCGAGTTACAAAGATTTGTTAATGAGCTGAAGTTGAGACCCTTCTTTGTTTTCATTTAAAAACACCGGCATGTCTTTAGTCGTGTTTAAAGGCCATCAGACGGTGTGACCTCTGACCTATAAGCGGTCTAGGTTCAATCCCTGAACTCTTGACTCTGCAGCAAACCAAAAACCAGCCAGACTCACTCAAGAGTGAGCGACAGTGTGCAATAAATCTTGAGCCGACAACTCGGAGATGATTTAAAAGGCAAGGAAGAGACAGAGAAAACAGTTGTAAAACAAAGACAGACAGGAGGTAAACTTTAGGGGCAGGGCAAAGATCACAACAGCGGGAAACACGTGAAAACAGGAAGTGACGAGTCTGAAATGAGAGCACAAAAAACAAACACGACACGAGACGAGGATCAGGGAAAAACGGGGAGGCCGCAGTTCAACTTCTGGGCCTGCTCGGCTCATTTCCACTTCCTTATTTCTGTTCTTAGACAGCTGTGCATGACTACCAGCTCAAAAATAACCCTTTTCCTCAGATGACCAAAGGGATACCGCCTCTCTGTGACATCATGCAGAGCTAAGATGATAAAAACTGTGATAAACTGAGTGTTTAGAGCCGTCTGCAGCCTGAGCTTTAGTCTCACAGGGAGCTCAGCATTAGAAACTTACTCATGTTTAATGTGAACATTCACCTTTAAAATCTAATCTAACAGGTTACAGCAAAAGTTGAACCGTCTTTTCTGTTGGAGAACCTTTTTAAAGGCCATCAGCGGGTGGTAGCTGTGTCTGCCCTCTGCTGGGACCTCTTTCCTGAGGTGTTCATGCTCTTGGCTGCTCATTTCAGGTCATACTGATTAAAAAATTTAGCTCAGTTAGCAAAAAATTTAGTAAATTTTGGTCATTCAAGTGTCAGAAAGGAGGATTATCCAATATATTCTCATTGACTAACAGCTTATGACTGAGGCTTTACCACAGGTCTGCAAAATGCAAGCTGCAAGAAACAAACGATTAAAAGTACTGGAAGCACACTCCACCAAAGCCAATGTCACACTGCGCTAATGTGAGGAAACAGATCTGCACCGAAATGACCAAAGACATGAGCTCCACCTTTCCACCAAGGTTCATGAAAGGGTCATAGGCCTTATATCCGTGTAATCTCTGCAATGATACCCGTAATACAACACACGTGCGCGCGTTTGTGTGTGTGTGTGTGTGTGTGTGTGTGCAGGTTTCAACTGGATGGTCGGGGTGATGAGGAAGATCATCACGGCAGCTACAGGGGTGAAGTCAGAAAGCAAAATCCCACCGCTGATAGAGTTTCATGGACCGGAGGTTTCAAAGGTAGAGTGTGTGTGTGTCTGTGTGTGTGTGTCTGTGTGTCCGTCTGTGTCCATCTGTGTCTGTGTTTGTGTGTGTGTGTGTCTGTCTGTGTGTGTGTGTGTCCGTCTGTGTCCATCTGTGTCTGTGTGTGTGTGTGTCTGTGTGTGTCTGTCTGTGTGTGTGTCTGTGTGTGTGTGTCTGTGTGTGTGTGTGTGTGTGTGTGTGTGTCTGTGTGTGTCTGTGTGTGTGTCTGTCTGCGTGTGTGTGTGTCTGTCTGCGTGTGTGTGTGTGTGTGTCTGTGTCTGCGCGCTGTGTGTGTGTCTGTGTGTGTGTGTGTCTGTGTGTCTGTCTGTGTGTGTGTGTTTGTGTGTGTGTGTGTGTGTGTGTCTGTCTGTGTGTGTCTGACTGTGTGTGTGTGTGTGTGTCTGTGTGTGTGTGTGTGTATCTGTCTGTCTGACTGTGTGTGTGTGTCTGTGTGTGTGTGTGTGTGTGTGTGTGTGTGTGTGTGTGTGTGTGTGTGTGTGTGTGTGTGTGTGTGTCTGTGTGTGTGTGTGTCTGTGTGTGTGTGTGTGTGTGTCTGTGTGTGTCTATCTGTGTCTGTGTGTGTGTGTCTGTGTGTGTGTGTGTCCGTCTGTGTGTGTGTGTGTCTGTCT
>VVHJ01031682.1:2856-28662 GCA_015107715.1 Tylochromis polylepis
GGGGACTGAAGGGGAAGGAAAAAAATGAAAAAGGACTATGGGGAAGAAGGGAAAATCACAGCAAGCAAAGTGAGGAAAATTAAAGACAGACTACAGCGCTTAAAAATATAGAGACAAGAGACAAATTAAAGCAAGAACCAAAATAAAGACTTTGTGTAAGGTGTTGGGTGTCACCACCACGTTCCACCACAAAAGCTTCAATTTGCCTTTTCATTGATTTCCAACGTCTCTGGAAGTCATAAAAGGATAACAGTGTTTAACATGTCAGTCGAAAATTATGTTCAGGTGTGAGAGCCGGTGACTGCAAAGGCTACAGGATATTACTGAAGAGATGACTGCAGTCAATGTTTCACTCAGAGCGACTTTGTATGAATTTGCGGTGTCACTTTCCTGTAAGGGGACAAACCATCTGAGCAAAACTGAACTAACAATGCATAACTGAGTCCCTCGGTGTAGGATTAAGGACTTCAGTTTTTTTCCTTTAATTTTCCACTCGTCTGTTTTTTAAAGGTATATTTTAAGTTATCTAAAGGATTTTTAAAGAAAGGGGGATTTGGGTAAAAATGCAGGGTGGCAGGAGACCAAAAAGTAAAAATACAAAAGATGGAGCAGAAGAGAGGGAGGTGTACAGACAGCAGGCAAAGGAAAGAGGAGGGAACAGAGAGACAGAGGAAGGGAAAGCTAGAAGGAAGAGTAGGAGGAGAAGGTTAAGGTAAAGAGGGGGCTGAGATGCCCGGGGTAAAGCTCACTCCCAGTAGAAATGTGTTTTTCTTTTCCACAATAAAATAGTTCAAGTTTTTTTAGCTTATTATATAATTTTATAATTAAAAGTCAATCTCCCAAAGATAAACCACCTTCTCTGAAAAGTCTCATTGAAAGTGCATGATGTGCATCTTATATTTCCAGAACTTTCCAAACATTTTAGGACCTGTCGATGCTTTTAAAACAGTGCCAAAACAAATCATTTGGTATGATTACTTTTTCTTTTCTTTTTTTTTTTTAAAGTACACTTTCCCAGAGCATCTTAGAGAACTTGCCACATTCCTCCTGCAGCTTTTGGCCGTCTCACTTTCTTCTGTCTCTTCATGTAATCCCAGACTGAGTTGATGAATTTGAGATCAGGACTCTGTGGGGGCCGTTACATCTGTTGCAGCACAGCAAAATGTATCTGAAACCAATCAGATGCCTCTTTCGGCTCCACACTTTATATTTGTACTCAAGGATGAAGCGCTACACAGCACCATGAATCTATGTTGTGTGTTATAAAAATGTGTTTTATTAAAAAAAATAAAAGAATTATAAGAAATTCGCATTGAACTACTTTAAAAATAAACTGCTGCTCAACTTCCTGTGAATCTTCCTACGACTTGTTCAGATAGGAGGACAAGAAAAACAAAACATACCAGTATAACAGATGTAAAACCTATTACAGCGCAGAGCAAAGCTTCTTCTGTGCCATTGTTTATTTTTACTGCATCTCAGGTTTTGTCTAAGAATCATTCGGGCAAATTCGCCAATGGAGCTGGAAGAAGGATTAGCAAAAGGTGAAATAGAGTACAGTATCACAATGGGAAAACGAATACACTGGTTTGACAGTGTTTTGGTATCCATGAGCAGCCGGCCAGGAAGGGCCTATTGCAAATTATTATAACGGCAGTCTAAACATATTCACCGCGCGCTGAAGGAAGACCTCAGGCCTTTCAGCAGAGGTTTGTGCTCAACAAGTATCAAAGAAAACGGAGGAAATTCTTGAATGAAAAGCTGAAAACTGAAACACTAAAAGCCCCCCTCCTCTTCCTCAAACTCGCTGACAGTCATAGAAACAGAGAAAGGGTTAGTTCCCTGAGCACGGCTAAGCCTAGTACAAATGATGCCAGTGTAAGGCCTGCTGTAGTGCTGAAGAGATAAGCCACTGATACCAAATGTTGAGGATGAGACTGAGTCCAAAAAGTGGAGACTAATAGACATTTATTGGCTAAGCTACAGGAAGGTGGCAAAAGCATGATTTAGACATATCTCAACGTCCATGTAATTTAAGATGAAGTTTACAAAAGGGGAGCCCGTGTTAGCACATTTACTAAATCCCAACACTGTTCTTACTCCTGGTCAACAATGTTGTATGTATTTCCCCCACCCCACCCAAAACCCCCCAAAAACTAAACACAACATCTAGCTTTGCTTAATTTTCTAAAGATGGATTGAGTAGATTTACTAATTTGTGCTGCAGCTTAATGAGTGGAAGTGACATAAAGCAGACTGACGAGGATGGTAATAGCAAAAGAAAGAGTGACACTGCACAAAGCTGCTGAAAACTAAAAAAAAAAAAAGGGAGGGGGAAAAAAAAGGTTTCAACAGTTGTGCAGTATTACAAATGCAATAGTGGTCTATCCTCTATCCTCTGATCCTGGCAAAGCAACAGTGAGAGCGTCTGGACGGGATGGAGGCTTTCTATGCTCTCTCTCATTTAATTACAACACAGAGCTGCAGGATTAGACAGGGGCCTGTGTTCACAGCCTCATACTGGCACTACCACTGAGCCACTTCCCTCCTCTCTTTCTCCAAATCTCTCGCCTTTCTGTTTTCTGGAATAATCTCCCATCTTCTTCTTTTTAATATCTTCTCCACTTGTCTTCTCTATCCTTTTCTCTTTCAGACTGTTTCTCTGATTAAATCTTTTCTTTGTTCAAGCTCTTGTCTTCTCTGTTCTCTTTTCCGACTAGTTCTGCAGTCACCATCCTCTTCTCGCTTCTCTCCCCCTCTAATCCTCCCATCCTGTTTTTGCCGGAATTTCATCTGCGATGCAGACACATCTTTATCTCTGTCTCAAACACATGTTTACTCTTGATTATAAAGAGACAACTGTGAATCCTTTAAGTGACAAAGTTGTGAGCGGGGCATGTGTTTGCTTGAAAATATTTGTGCATGTGTTGAAGTGTGCGATCGTGATGAAATGGAGAGTGTGAGCTGCACGATAATGTGTGTGTTACTTTGAGGTGTTTGTGCCCCGGCGGTCTCTACAGACTATGATGGCACACTGCCTGGGCAAGCCTACACACACACACACACACACACACCTCTATACAATCTTCACCCCTCCACATGCACTCCACTCTTGATTAATGGAAATCCCATTTTTGTTTCCAGCAGCAGGGCTAATTAAACTGGTAGTTAAAACAGTGCTCATTAGCTCACTACCACAGAGCATAGCGAGCGAGCCCTCAAATGGCTGGTTGTAGATAGCTGAGTGATGCAGGGCGTCAGCAGAAGAGCCATAGAGAATACAACTCTTAGTGCTGACAACTGTATCCTAACACAGTCAGAGTGTACTGTATTCACAGTGGACTGATACTAATTAATATTCACTGAATAATACGGGTGCGCAGGTGGACGGATAAACAGTCGGCTTAACTTTCCCCATCACAGGTGCGAGTAAACAAAGGCGCCGACGCAGGGCTACTGCTGCAGCACACAAACAGTAAAACAAATACAAAGCAATAATGAAAAAAAAAAAAAGAAAGAACAAGAAAACAAAATCGCCAAACAGTGACAAGAGATTATCTGAACTATCGTCCCTGCTGCACGTCATACACAGCTGGTGGCTGAGGTTAGGCTGAGGCCTAAATGGAAAAGCCAATTAGGGCTGTGGATGTTTGATTTGACCCATCTGAAAGATACAAAGTTATTATTAAAAAAGATAAAGATAAAAACGTGCATCCACAAAGAACTATGGTTGACCGAAAGATAACTGGATGACTTGAGCTTACTGTATAATACTTTACTACAGTATATTTCTAATTAACTAAGCAGATCCTTCTCTTTCTCGGTACTTTAAGACATAACACGTTGCTGGGTCAACTTGAACAAACCGCAAATGTGAAATGTAAAAGTGTAATCAGGGGTTAAATTTGACAAGATATTTGGATGCAAAACATGGCCAAGGCATTAGAATTTTAGGCACAGTTTTAAAGATAAAAGACATTTATTGGACGTTTGACTTTATTTGACCTTGAAGAAGAAGAAGTCAGCGCTCCAAAGTAACGTGATATTTAGAATCCCGATATATCATTCCCTATTTGCCTGTATGTTGTTGATATAAATACTGGCAATTAAAAAAAACAAAACAAAAAATTCAAAACTTTTGAAGGTAATTATTTGAAGAATACTGTGAAATGGCTAAATCCACAGAGGAACTGTGGTATGTGCTTTAAGATCCGACCAAGCACTTTGCACAAGCAAACTCTTGACAGAAAAAGCCTTTTTTCTATTCTGCATTCTCACTTTGAAGTAAAATAGGAGCAGAAAAGCAATTTCGGCTCTGATGTGTCTCTAAGAGAGGAGGCAAACCACTCACATTTCTTCGAGGGAAGGTGGTGAGGAGCTTGAATTCTTCAAAGGGGTATCCCTTGGAGGCCACAAAGTCAAAGAGAACCTGGAGCTTGCAGCTTCCCAGGAAACGCCTTTCCAGAAACTCGCCACTTGGTGTGCGGATTCTCAGCTTGCTGATTTGCTCGCCTGACTCTTCATCGGGCTCTGGAGGCAGGGCCTGCTCCAATGACAAGCGGATTGCCTGAAACAAGAAAAGCCAGTGTTTTTGCTTTTTTCAGTTAAATGCAGTAATGAATTTCGAGACACTGAAAACACAGATTTGCATACAGGTGTTGGTGAGATGCAGCAGTCAGCACTGCTGCTACAAATGTTTTTGTTTTTTTTTAAAGCCTATTTGCCTTCCTTTCATTTAAACAGCAAAGTCAGCGTGATTATTCCAGTGATTTCAGTGAAAATCTGCATCTCGTTCTGTCTGTGTTTACAGTGAACTTAAACCAGAGTATCAACAGTATCGTTGGCAGTGATAAAGATGACGACACGCTTTCCAAGCATATATGAAAGGCAAGCCAAGAAGTTGCTCCCAGAGTCTTACTGCAGCACTATTATTTCACATTAATTAAACAATCTTCTTGTCCTAAGAATGTTATTAAATTAGTTGCCCTGTGTCTCACCCTGTTCCCTAAAGCCCGTTGTAGCTCAGAAGGTTGCCAAGTAGCATATCAGTATGCTAAGAACAGCCAAGTGCTTCATTCTTTCATGCTGCCTTGCTGTTTGCTCTGTCACCCTCAGAAAAAACCTGTCAAATACCACTGCAGACAGTGGAAAATCTTCACTAGAAAGTTGAAGATCGTTGAAGATCTTCTTCATGAGAAGAAATCACTTATTTTACACACGTAAATTTTTTTTCACAGTGTCTGCACTAAAGGATGTGGATGGCTCATCTAGCGTGATGACAACCACTGACTGTCATCTTCCACAGAAAAGCAAATCAAGCCTCCTGAGCTCCAAAAACTGCTTCAGCTGCTCCCTGGAGCCTTCGTTTTCTTTCTGCTCCTACTCCTCACCTCCTCCACCCCTGGCTTGTTGTTCCTGTTTGGCCAGCCGGGGAGCATATGCTGTGACAACACGCCCCGGCTTTATTTACACACCATAATGCAATTATATTTCATAAGAGTGTACAACAGTAGCTCATTAGCAGCTTCTGGTGTTGGGTGGGCAGGGTGGAGCGCGTGCTGCGCCGCCATCAGCTCCCTCAGGTACAAGAGCTGAAGCTGACTGAGTTAAAGGGGCCCCTGGGGACAAAGCTAACACACACACAAATAACAGACAGGAGTGTGTGAGGTGATGGACATACAAATGCAGACAGCTAGTCAACCACAGACACAAGCATAAACGCCCACACGAGTGAGAGGTAGCGTCCCCAAAGCAACCACAAGGCACACGTCTGGTCAAGCTTCGGGCCCAGGAAGTGCCGCACAAATAATCAGGAGCATCTCTCCGTCCATTTACCTGCCTCTCCAGCTCCACTCGGCTAACCACAGAAAGCAAACAGATGATGAGCAGGAGAAATAGGTGCACCTGACAGCCGCACAACTGTATGCTAAGATCCCCTGACGGAGGTAAATAATAATGTCAGTCCACACAGGCACATGAAACACACATGCCCTCCACCCCCTCCCGCCCCAACCCCCAGTTCACCGGCTCCTATATTCATCTCCTGTTTCTTAGCACAAAGGCATAAAAATCACAGAGAAAGCATTCCCACTAGCATTGTTCCCTCTCTGGTGGTGATTGGTGTTTTTGTTGTGTCTGCAGTTTCTACTGTACGCAGTAAGAGCAGCGGCTCATAAACTCAACTGAAAACTGTAAACAAGCACTAACAAACAAACAAACAAACAAAAAAAATTATTTCAATTAAAACGGCTCACATGGTAGGCAACGCTGCGCCTTTCTCGAGGAGACGGATAACTAGGTTGGCACCAGCACAGCGAGGAGTGATAAAAGAACCAGTTGCCACCATAGACTGTTTAAATAAAGAGCAGCATGTGTGATGTAAATGCTAAAATCCAAATTACTCATTTCAAATGCTCTCGAGTCCAAAATTCATTTTTAATTCAACTGAATTATGAGCTGCTGTTGTGAAATAATAGCAAACTTGTTCGGTACGAATTAACTAGTAACTAACTGACACTTTTTTGGCTAACTAGGTTTGCTGTATAATTAGTTTTCACATGTTTGTATTCTTTTCTCCAGTTAGGAGAAGAATTCACAACTAGTAATAGTGATTAAATAAAAGTAAAGCTAATTCGCAGTTTTGTTTGTTTTTTAATTAACTTTTTTTTTTTGGGGGGGGTAGTGTATTTGAACCTACATTCATCAGAGCTACTGGTGCACATAAAAAAAAAAAAAAGAAAAAAAGAAAAAAACAGGATCATGTTATGATAAAGTTATCCTTTAACAGTTTGGGAAACTTAAGTTGCCATTGTCTCTGTGCACCAGCTGCTGCTGCTTCTCATATTTATGGATATCTAGACAGTAGCACAACACAGTGCGTTAGCACAGGAGACACCATGGAGACCTTTGAGCTCGAACAGAGAAAATTAATATACGTAGGTAACACAACGCCATCCCGGCTATTGTTGTTGAAAATACACAAGCATGTATGCACTGTTTGATTCGTGGACTACAGTGATATAATTAAGAAGGCCAGGTTCAGGGCTCTTTTGTTGTCATCTGTTTAACTTAAGTGACAAATCATTTGAGCAAGACGGGTCACCCAATACCTCTCGCTGCCCTCAGGCTCTGAACTGCAGAGTAAACAGCAATCAGCGAGGACTACACTGTATTACAATAGACTATTACAACGCTGGTGCCATCCTCACCGACAATTATTGTTTTCCTGTGTGCGTGACATTGTGTCTGCCGTGCGTGTGTGCACGTTTGCCCCGTCTTCACAGTCAATAATTGTTTTTGAGAGAATATGTGTGTTTACTTAGGTGTATGTTTGTGCACAGGTCTGTGTACATGAATTGCTTCTTTTATTCACTCGGGTTTGAATATGAGGCTGTGTGCTATACCAGCATAAAAAAAACTAACCAGGACAATAACTGTGTACACTAAAGGTGACATTAATAGGGATCGGCCTTGCTGTAATTAGGATATTTAATTTCTCTGAAATGGGTGTATGCTTGTATAATGACACAACACAGGCTTCATTGACTGGCAGATTCCACCAAAACCACAATTTAATTGAGTTATTATTGAGTAAGTGGAAAAGGGACATAAACAACAGCACAGTGGTACAATCCCTGGTAAATTATACTACTAGTACGTTAGCTAATAGTAGAATGTTAATTTGCATAACGTGAATATGTGGCTGATTTTGGCTGTTGTACTCACCTCCTTCTCCTCCTCCTGTTCCTTTCTCATCTGCTCCAAGCGAAACTGTTCGGCCTCTTCTCTCTCCTGGGCTTCTCTCTGAAAAAAAGAAAAAAAAATCATGAACAAATCATTAATTGGATTCATTTCTCACACTTTGTTACTTTGCTTTGATAAACTATCTGACTGATGTTTTATTAGTCATCAACAAAAACTTTATTCTAGACACGCAAGTTGTAGACTGCACAAGGACAGCATAATTTAAAGTTAAAATGAGCTGCTTTGTACACACACTGGCTTATTATGATCTCTGCTAAACACTAAAAACAACAGTAAGGTGTTTTGTATTATTTATAACACCTCTACTAACTAAACCTAGTAACACAGTAGGAGTAGATTGTACTCTAAACCTTTCAGGTTCACTTTGATTTTAATACTATGCTTCAAAAACAACACTTAAGAACCGACAGTGATACACAAAGATAATTGGTGCACTTGTGGTCAGAGGTTTACATACATTCATCAGGGGGCATGAATGGTAATTTTGGGCTTCTAATGGTTTTATGAACTATCCTTTTTACAGGCTGGCATGACTGTACAGCATACATCTTTAATGCCTTTCAAAAGCAGGAACTGGGTGCAGGTGAAGTTTGAACATATTTTGGATTTTCTCTAATCCACACGGGGTCAAATGTATACATAGGGCCTCAAATATATCCATACATCCCCACTGATATTTAGTTAAATGTCCCTCAGCAAGTTGAAACTCGACCAGATGTTTTTAGTAGCCATCAACAAGCTTCTGGCATAATTCTGTCTTCTTGGCAGAAATATAGAGTTCATTTAAATTAGCTGGCTTGTTGGCACAGACCCGGCTTTTAAGCATAGTCCACAAATTTTGAATAGAGCTGAGGTCGGGGCTTTGAGTAGATCCTGCCAGAAGCTTAATTGGCAATTTCTAAACAACTGCAGATTCCAGATCACTAGATGAGTTTAAACACCTGTATATAAATACAAGTTATTCGGATGTATCACCACTTTCTCATGGTCTGGAAGCATCACTAGCGTCACTGTCCACAGTTTGCAGGTGCACATATGGACAAGCCAGCTGTATTATGAAGAAAACTTTTATGGTCAGATAAGAAAAAGATTGAGCTATTTTGCCACAGTGGCAAGAGGTATGTTTGCAGGAGTAAAGCTGAGGCTTAAACCTAAGAACTGTATCAGCTATCAAACATGGTGATGGTAGCATCATGCTCTGGAGCTGTTTTGCTACCAGTGGTACTGATACACTGTAAAAAATGGATGGAATAATGAAGGAAGAATACTACGTTCAAATTCTTCAACTTCACCTCAAGTCAACAGCTGGACAGTTCAAACTAGGGAAGCAATTGGGTGTTCCAGTGGGACAATGATCCCAAACACGAATCAAAACCGGTTTTGAAGCAGATAAAACAGGCTTACATTAAGCTGCTAGGATGGTTTTCACAAAGCCCCAGTCTCAACCCTATTTAAAATTCGTGGACTAAAAGCTGGGGCTGTACCAAGAAAACCAACCAATTTAAATGAACTTTATCAATTCTGCCAAGAAGGGTGGTCAAACATCCATCCAGAATTTGCCAAAAGTTTGTTTATAGTATCTGGTCAAGGTGTAAGTTGCTAATGGACATTAAACCAAATATTAGTGGGGGTGTACATATTTGAGCCTATATATACACACACACACACACACACACACACACACGCACACACACGCACACACACGCACACACACACACACTTTACCCCATGTGGATTAGAGAAAATACCAATTAAATTCAAACTGGTGCACCCAATTCTTGTTTGTAAAAGTCACTAAAGATGTATGCTGTACCATCATTCCACCCTGGAAGAGGAACAATTCAAAGGAATCATTAAAAGCACAAACCTACCGTGACATTCATGCTCATAATAAGTGTATGTCAACTTCTGATCACAACTGTATTTTTCTGAAAGTACCTTCTTACGATCAGCCTCTAAAGACAAACGATAGGCCTCGTCCTGTTCTCTCTTCACCATCTCCCTTGCCTCGCGCTCATCCTGAGTGGAGAGAGGGGAAGAAAGAAAGTTGGTCCTATTAACTAAGAGCATAATAAAGGATACATGAGGACAAAACATCTAAGCAGAAGTGCCGGGTGTTCAAGCTAGCAGCAGAAAACAGCATGTCAAGTGTGGCTACATACAAACACCAGGTATGAAAGAGTAGCAACAGAAAGGAATTCATTCTGACTGGGCTGTCATTTACCAGACCCCAAGCCCCTTTTATGTTTCCTCATCTCAGTTTCACCCTCCCTTTTTCTTTTATTCACGCTGCCTCTCTTCCTGTTTGTACAGGGGGAAAGGGACAGGCGGCCTTTCTCTTTCTACCTGCTGTGGCTACAAAGTGTTTTATAAAGACTGGGACTAAATACAAGTGTCCATTGTGTTAACAGCGCACAGCCATTAGTTTTCTATTTTCTGAAGGCCCACGCTGTGTGTCAGCCCGGATATGCCAAAGTTAGCTTATTGTGATGATCAGAGGGCTACTGTGAAACCAGGCAGTGGCTAAGCAAAATGACAGTATGTATTGTTGCACTGAATTGGAAAATGCAAATATACATTTGTGCTTTTGGCCCACATAATAGATGATCTTTGAAAGGAAACTGTAAAAGAATGGCACAGAGGGACAAAAGCATCAAAAGTGGCTACTTTCAATAGTCTGCCCCTGAGTCACGCAAACAAGTCACACAGTAGTTCATATTTGATATTCATTTTACATTAATTTGACCTGGTGTTGAATGTTTTCAAATGCTAAAGTGATGAGGCATGAAGGAAAATGTTTATCTGACATGCTCAAACACCATGTGATTCTGAGGGCCTTAACTTTGGAGGAAAAAAGAAACAGATTTTCCACAACTATATCTTGGCTACTGTTCAAGTTGGCAAGACATGTGCCGTCTTTTAGTCGCGATGATACACTTGGTGTTCAGAAAAGCAAGCTGTCACATATTTAATGTTTGCTCACAAATAACAACTAGTGAAAGAAGCTTTATATGGCGGTTTTGGGTTGGGATTTTTTTGCAATTTAATTTTGGAACCAAGTGGCTGAGCTCTACTTGACTGAGAGCAAATTTTATATAAAATTATTTCCTTTTGGACTGCAATATCAGCTTTTATGCACACTGTCACTTAACAGACAGAGGGCCCTGGCTTAAATCAGATCCTTTCTGTGGACACATCTAGTACACCTAACCATGAAACTCGACTCAAATTTATACTCTTTTTATATACAACTCTTCAACCAAATCAGTACAAACTGCACAATGGTTAGTTTTGGCTATTTTTCATCTGAAATACATGCTAAATGACCTGAAATCGACCTTTAAAAAAACAACAACCCTGAAATGCTGACAGATGTAGACCACAAAATTGCATTGAGTAGTCATTTGATTACTAACTACTAAGCTAAAACACAGAAAACCATACAAATGACTGGCGAGTCAGTACGGCTGGTAGAAATCACAATGTGGCCTTCCAGCTGCTCCGATTCCAGACAGACACAAAAGTCGCTGTCAAAGTGGAATGTCTGGGTGTCTGTGTTCATGTCTGAGTTTGTCTTTGGAAAGGAGAAAAAAATGGAAGAAGAAGGACGAGACATAGGGAAAGAATCATATACACCAGCACCCAAAAGCAGGTACCGTGAAAATGAGGTTTATCATTGAAAATCTTGAGGTTAATGGTACTAATAATGAATAATTAGTTGTATATCACGCTTCGTTTTTATAGTGTTTAATTTCGGTAATAGTAATATTCTTTTGGCACACACACACACACACACACACACACACACTGCACTGGCACTAATCCTGTAAAAACAACAAAAAAAACACAACAACCTAGGATCCATCACTTTATGTACAAACTCTGAATACTTCTTGTTTTAAATCCTGTCATTAATGATTATTTGACGAGCGACTAAGAGTGACAAATCCACAAAGAAGCCAGAGCATTATAGACATTATAACAACACAGAGAGAATAGCTGTCACTCAGCAGGCCGCAGCTCACCTGAGCAAGTCTGACCCTCAGGGTGTGTGAGAGACTCAACTCATTCCTCAGCCATGATTCCCATAACTGAGATGCTATGACTCCCACAATAGTACTGCTAGAGAGGCTGTTTGGTTGACTTAACTTAATGGCTGAACCTAACACGGCTTGACATCTGTCATCTATAGATACAGTAGTCAAAAAAGAGGCACAGTGTAGTCAGGGCTGACAAAAATCAGTGGAACTAAAAGACACAAAAAAGTGGAAAGGGCAGCTACGAAAGATTTCACACAACCAAAACCAAAACTTCAGTGACATACTAAGAGACTAAATACCAGTGCTGATTAAAATAAAAGTAGAAAAGCCATACTGGTACAATTATTCCAAAATACAAATTACTCTAAAGTTTCCTGGAGAAAAACAAGTAATGTGTTATTGTTTTTTTATTAATCTGAACGAGTCAGCTTCAAGTCACACAGGTCAGTTTTCAATTAAAGACCGTTTTACTAGGTAAGACTTAGTCATAATAATATTCACATATCATTTTCAACAGTTACCATGGCACTATCATGGTTTGGGAATGTGTGAACAAAGCTATGAGGACCATTAAGTTAAAGGTAGCCTACAGTGTTTTTTAGGTCAAAAGGATTTGAGTGAACATATTAAACGATGGTTAATAAATTAGTTAAGTTCCTTGTAAGTGACTAATGCATTATCTCATACTGTTAACATTCCTGTGAAGGACACAAAATGCTAGCTCCACCTTTTCATTTCTATGGAAGGAATGTTTTAACAATGTTTTAATTAAATTTTCTGTTTGGGTAAAAGGAGGTCAACAGACATGTAGCAGTAGCCAGACTAGTTGATAACTAAAGGGGATGAAATGGCTGAATGGTTCTCTAGTCATTACACAAAAGCCATATTTTAACAATGCCTTCTGATGTGCTCTGACATGTTGCAATTTATCGCCTAAGCACAATGTAAAAAGTTGGTTCAGTTACTGGAGCCACTGAGATTAGCCAACTAAAATAAGATTAATGGTAGAAGTCTTCAACTTATCCCAGCCTGATGTGTAGAAATCTTCTTTTTGAAGACACCACAAAGACAAAGTGCCAGAAAAACGCGGCTTTATCTTGAAACAATGTCCTTAATGTCAAAAGTAGACAGAAGTAGTAGAATTTGGTTGGTATATTTGGAAGTGTAAAAGTTAAATTCTCTCCTCAGCTCCCCGGGGCCACAGTAGGTACTTCAAATAAAAATATGAAGTAATCTATATACAGTGGAAACTATAGATAGTAGCAAACTGGTTAGTTTAGTCAACAGCAGCATGATTTATGCAACTTTCCGAGCTACTGTTAAAAAGCATTTCATGCAAACACGAGCATATGTTTCCATATGGAAGCACAGATGGTCCATAATGAACCAAGTAGTTATTGAAAGAACAATCTAAAGTATTTTCTCCATCTTTAAGGATCAGAGGCTGACATTTTTGTTTCCTGCAGTCAGACTGTCTGATTCCACTCAAGCTTTACCTCGTCTTTAATGTCCTCTTGCTGTTGTGCTGTGAAGATCTCCATTGCTCCCATTAACCTCATCATCAGCTCATCCACTGTTGTATTGCCTGAATTAGAAAAGAAAATCAGAGGGCAATAAAAGTGTTTCTGTTTTCATGATAATGACAAACCAAAATACCAACAAAATAACAGATAACACAGTTAATCATAAGATGAATAAAATGAGAATTACCTTGAATAACATTTAGAACTTCATTGGATGTGCGTTTGCCCATGACTATAAGGAGCAGAGGGAACTGGTCTGTCTTGTATGTCCGTATGGTCTGTGTCACCACACTGCCAAAGTGCCTCGTACACATAGTGAGTAGTCTGGAAGTCAAAGAAATTGATCTAATTCACTTTTCCCCCCAATTTATTTATTATATATGCTTGTTTTTCTTGGTAATAAGCATATATTTAAGAGCCTGCAATAAAACAATTTTAAAAAGCTATAAAGTATAAAGTATTCACACACATATTTTCACTCAGAGGTGCGTGCTTTTCAGATTGCAGCACAAAAGAGAAATACACACAACTCGTGGCATTAAAGACTTTAAAACCAATTCTGCATTTTCTTATTCCATCAGGGCGACATGCTATCTCAATTGGAACCACAGACGAATTAGTATTCCTCACCAGACACCCAGAATTGATAGGGCAAGAGAGGATTTCTTATTCCATTACAAAGACAGAACTTTTTAAATTAACATTTCAGAGAGGGAAAAGGGTAGCAGGCAGTCGGAGCCCCGCCAAGCTCCCTGTAAATGTCATAATATTAATGAATTGCTATAGACTGAATGCAAATATAGATTAGCTTTTTCTCCTGCCTTTTAATAAGATCTACTTTAATAACTGCCTGGTAGAATAGAGAGGTAATGGAATGGATGGCGGGACAGCGGGTCAGAGGAAGAAGATAGATAGAGCGGATGCTGTCTGAGAGGGGGTGTAATTCATTAAAAGATGAAGCCAAAGCTGAGGGAGCTACTTGCAGACTTTCCAAATGGTGAAATTGAGTACTTCCAGTTGATAGGACAATAGCAGTAGTAGTAATAATCATGCCAAAACCAGCTAAAAGTGTGGATGTTGGACTAAAAGATGAATGAAATGTGCTTTGGAATACAGTCCAGACAAAAACTTTTTCCAAATGTTGAACTTTGTGTGACCCACGCCTTGCAATGAAAAACTTGGGTACCCTAAATCTTGGATCATTTTGTTCTGACATTTGTCCCTGTTCAGACCTCAACCCAGCCACAATATAACAAAAGGGCACAGGGAAACTCTAACCTGTAATGAAAGGCCAGGGAACAATGGACACCAACTTGAAGGGTAACCCAATCTTAAACCTCTAATCAAGCACAGGCTAACCTGCTTTGGTTTCTAACTCTAAACTAAGGAAGTCAGTTCAGCACAATGATGATGATAATCACAACAACATAAAAACAGCACAATCTCAAAACACAATTTACATGTACTTTGTAACCACTATCATTCAGGGTAAGACCGATACTGAAACTAGGAAACAGGAAGAACTATGAAGCACTTATGGAATTACCTAAAGAATAAGTATGGCCATAACACTTAATGGCAGGAGGAAATCAAGGTACTCCAGGAAATGAGCTGCACAGTTCGGCCTGTCTCACCTAGCCCTAATATAACACGGTTAAGAAAGTAACCTAGTCCACACCTAACCTGCGGCCTTTAAAAACCTTTAGGGGTAACTAAATGTAGAAGAAACACCTGCATGGAATTTGCAACTACCATTAAATGCTTCAGTGGCTAATGTGACTGACAGCTTCTAATTTGTCGCCCATCCCAGCTTATTTTCTCACTGCAGATCCCGACAGCTATAACAGTAAATGTTTTCCTGGACTGTCAGCTTGCACTTCTTCAAATCAAAGTGATGCATTAAGATGTGAGTAGACCGGTTAGACCTGGCGTCTGCTCCAGTGAGCAGCTGATGAATCAGGATAGTACAGTAGCACTGCAGGGAATATTTTTGCCAGCCACCTGTATGTGTGCAGTATGGGAACCGGATGCTCCGATAGCTCACTGTGTCATACACACTTTGTTTCAGAGTGAACATGGACATGTTTTGATTCGAAAGTGACATTTTGTTCTCCCACCAAACGAGTTATGTTTTCAGGTAAGAGTATGTCAAGAGAAGAAATCAAGTGTACAGAACAGGTTCGCACAACGGTCTGTTCCCACCTAGAGTAGTTAAGATAGAAGTTTACACTTAAAGCCTATTAATAAGATCACCTGTATTGCTATACACTGCACAGGTAATCATATTAGACTGCGTGGTCTGTGTAATGTTTAAAACGCTAAATCTAGCATCAACATAAGGTCACCTTAGTGCATTTTTCTTTTACAAAGTGCTTGAACAGACATATTCTTATACTGTAATACATTATGAGAATATGCAGAAAACACAAATAATCGACTTTCAATGTGTTTATTTACATGTGCAATGACATTATATTGTCTGGGCGATATATCAGATTCATTTCCCATGAGTGACAATTACACTGGCATCCAATCACCAGCACTGCATTTATGCATAATTAATCATTTAACTGGTAGGCCTGTGAGAATAGATTAAGCTAAGCAACAGGCACATTCCAATATCAGCAGGTTTATCACTCGCTCACAGACACACACATACAAACGCACGCACACACAATCAGGATACCTTTCTAACAGCTTGTGTGACTGATGCCAATCACCAGTCACTTTAGATCAGCTAAAGAGCGTGAGAATGCCAAGCAGCAGTTGGATGTGTGAGCGAGTTAGTGTGCACATGTGCATGCATGCGTTAGCAGCAAAGCTGCGACTAGCTGTGTGTGATGAAAAGCTCCAGATGTTGCCTCCTTTTTAACGTGCAATAAAAAGGCCCAGCTGGGGCAAAAAGCAAAGGAGGCCAATGGGAGAGAAAGGCGAGGGGAATGAGGAAAGGAGGGAATTTCCTTAAAAGAAATAATGGAGAGGTGAGGTCAGGGTGCGAGTCTTTCTTAAATGACTGCTACCAGAGGGCAGGCTTAACTCTGGAGGTTCAGGGTAGAGTGAGAGAGCTGAGGTAGTTGATTAAATAGAAGGGAAATAAAGAAATATCAGTAAGGAAACAAGTGAAGTAAAATATGTAGTATAAAGATGAAGGGAAGGATGAAATAAATGAAGCATTCCTTATTTAAAATGTTAAACAAAGGTTCAAATTTACCTAAACCTCTCCTCAGGTTCAACACTTGAACCTGCAACAGATCTAATAGTCTGTTAAAAATATACATCTTACTCACTGAACCCAATGTAATAAACAGGTGTTGTTGTAAAATACCAACACAGGGTGCTGGAGCTAAGCTAGGACTTTCAAGATAAATGGAGACATAGAGATGTTTGGACTCCAACGGAGTCCTTCATCTCCCACTGACCCCCTATTCAGACAGTTTGGTCAAGATTGCCCAATCAGGGGCCTCACCGTGCAAACACAACGCCTTTTGTTAGCATGCAACCTCCAAGCTTCAAAAAGAGAATGAGGCTGAAGAGCGAATGAGAAGAAAGAGATACTGAGTACGAGTAATGGAGTTTAAGATGAATGCCAGCAATTACAGATGTGTCAAACTGATTTTTAAACACTGTTCATTTGCCAGATAAGACTGCACCTACACTAGCAATTTTGGATTATTATCCAAATGCTACCCAGTCATGCTAAAACAACGAGACAAAATATGCAGGATTCAGTCTCTAAAGTCCAAGATTTTCTTACTTCACACTAAAAAATAAATAAATAAATACATACAACAGCAGGATAGGGCAAGGAATGACTGAAAACTAAATTTACTTTCTCTAAGAAAACTATTCAGAACAATAATGCAGGGGCAGGATAGTAGCATGCAACAGACTGCTTCCCAAACAGAGGACTCTGACAGCTCACGAAGCCCTCAGCTCATGATCAAGCTTCTCTCCCGCTGAAGTACATTCAATATCCTGTTTATTAGAGACACCTCAGTATTTATGCAAACAGTCGGCTCCTGCAGACAGTAAGTCACATATAAATAAAACATAAGGATTAAGGATGCAGTCAGGGCTTAAAGGTTCTCTTATTGCATTACTAAACTTTACAGGTGGCTAAAGCAATTCTAAATACAGCATGATTCTGATAGATTACCGGATCTCCAGAGAATTAATTTAGTGTCTAAAACCTTACTATTCTTTTTTTTTTTTTTAACCATTTGGCCATCATTCTCACTGACCAAACTGATTTTTTCCCCCTATAGCATCACGGTCAGATTTGGCAACCAGAAAACTCTGCTAGATTTAGCTTTGTGACAGAATTCATGTGTAGCTGCAGTTTCTAAAATTTACATATTTGATCCAACAACTCAAAGGTCATAAGCTGGGCTTAAAACTGTATTTACACAAATGAATTATGCAAAAATCATGCATTGCAATCAAACAATAGGATGTCTTGGAATAAGATACGTCTCAAATCATACTCCAACTGCAGTTAAATAACAATAAGTGTGCTGGTTGACTCTGACACTGTACCTGGATTTGTTAGCTTCTTTAGTGACATCCCATGCCCATGTGATGAAGTTCTGGCTCAGGTAGGAGACGATAGAGTCAGCACACATCATTTGGGAGCAGAAGACGTTGCTGAGAACACTGTCATCATTGTGGAGGTAGATAGCCAGCAGCTTTCTCTGTGGAGAGAAACAGTTTGAAAATCAGAGTGGGAGAAGAAGGCATGAGCAAACTGCACCTCTTACTTTGTTAGGAAATTTGGTAAGGCAAAGGGTCACTGCAACTGATCCTTTATTTTGTCTTGAATCAGCTGTTCAGTGGCTACTAGGTAGAACCAAACACTGAAGTATACAGTTGACTGTGAAGTGCATAGCTTCAGACACATTTGTGGAAGAGCAACTTTTCAATTCAGAAATGATGGATTACAAGTTGGACTAGCTAAAACACATCAGTCCCCAATATAATAAATGTCAGATCTGTGACTGGTGCTGATCTATTAGCCATGCACTGGGTGTCTCATTATTGGAGAAACATGTCCATATTACATGAACATAACATGACCACCGGGAGAGAGGACTGGGCGCAGAGCTAACAGGACTTCTAGAGACCACAGCAGGACCACAACTGGCAAAAAAGCAAATACCACGCAAAATAAAATGGAGAGTGGTGTAAATAAAACTTCGCTTGGAGGCGACAAAGATATGGAGAAAACAAAACAGACAAATCACTCTATTTATTTTACACCAAATGCCAGCAGCCTGTTCAGGTTAGTAGCGGCAGGGCCAGACAATATTGACGAAGCTCCAAATCCAAGGATATTGACACCATCATATAAGCCTGGTAGATTCTCCCAACTGACAATCTAATTAAAAAACAAACACACCCACAAACATAAAAGGTTCCAGGGGACAATGTTGGAAATAATGCTCTTTAAATTACATGTCACTTCTCTTGCTATAAAAGAACAAATAAGAAAAACTCGCACTCTCTGCTTAGTTCACTTTTAACCATGGCTGTGAGAGGGGAGTTAAGGGGTCTGTTTCTCGGGAACAGTAATCTAGGCTACGTGCGCCAAAAAGCGAAAAATCTACACAGGGCGTAAAACGTGAGGAGAAGTGAAAGAAGAAGTTGTGCTATACTGTGGCCTGTGTAGAATAGGAATGGGAGAGCACTGCTGTGTTTGCTCAACGATTAGTGCTTTAGAATAATCTCCAGGGCTCCTAGAGAGAAGGAGCTGGGGACTCATTCACTAGGCCGATTCAACAGCCTGAAAAGATTAAACACTCATGCTGAGAAGACAAGCAAATTCAGTCTTGAGAGAGGAATGAGTGAGAGGAGAGGGAGAGTTTTACAGCGTGAAAAAAAAAGAACCCCCCCCCAAAAAAACCCGGTACACACTCGAACGCTGACATCTCCAACACACACGCAAACTTAACTCCACTGCCCAAAAGTAACGGGACTCATGCTCACACACATGCATGCTCAATTAGAGCAAGTGTAAAGACTAATCAAAGTGGGCATTTTGGCGAACTGAACTCCTTCATCTTAGTTAAACTGTCCGTACCCCTCTGTTCCCTCTCCGCTTTCAAGTGAGATCTTTTGTATTGCCTGTCTTAGCGGGGAGGAGCAAATCCCTCAGTTCAGCTAAATTACTAGGTCCAACCTGAGCTAGATAGTGACCCCATAGCCCTTCCTCACACCTGTTCACCTAAAGCTAAGCTTGCTTTGAGGCTGTGAGAGAAACAAAAGAGTTCACACTGTAGAATAGCATTGCGCTTCATTAGCTGTTTAATCAGTGCACCTCTTTCTTGGAAGAAGGTTCAGTAGAAAGTTTGAAAATATGAAATATTTGTGTCTATAAATATGAAAAAAAAAAAAAAACTTCCCTTTCCTGAATTGAATATGTGTTCTCGTGGTCCTTTAAATGAGGCGCTTTTTAACCATGGTTAAAAACAAAAACAAAAGAAAAGTCAGTTTAAACAGTTATTTATCATAAAACATGCAGGGTTTTTATGTGTTCCTTTTTTTTTTTTAAATTAATTGCTGTACTTGCCTTTTTTCAGATTAGACTTTTTTCTTTTAGGAATGTGGATTACCATGTGGGATATAAAGGACATATTTTTTTTCTTTTTTATTCGTTCATTGTTTGAAATAAAGGGATTCTTTGTTTCAAATTCTTGAGATAAAAGTGCATGTACGCAAAAAAAAAATCTGAAAATAATTTCTGATAAAACACAATGATGTAGCTAGAAAAACCCATTTACCGTTAGAAATCACCTGAAAAAGTGTGTAAGTGGATCAGGCTCATATCCCACTCCAAATCCGCCTGTATTATAAAATGACCAATTGGTCAGTGCAAAGCACCTCAAGAATGCTGCTTCTTCTAGTCACATAGTACTCTAACTATGCCAGTCATAAATTACATAAATTGGACTGATTGCTTTGTAACTAAATGTTTGTTTGTTTTTTAAATAATGAGCAGTATCTCCTACCCTGGGATGTAAATAATATAATAAAAGTATTGATGTACTTACTATCATTTGGGCTGACAGATGAACACAATTAATTGATTTACTCGAGTTTTATTAAGGTGGACTTGGCCTTCATTATGAGGATAAAAAGTGAATTTAATATGTGATCTGTCACATATAATTTGCATATTATTTGCAGACTAATTTATATAGTTTACGTGTGGAGATACTGAAGTTGTCAGGTCAGGCAATTGAAAATGTGAGCAATAAACACCAAGGTGTGCGCAGAGTGCTTTGTGATTTACACTGTACAGTGATTACTTTCATTTTTAGTCCTGCTTCAATTCACCTTTTCTGCAAAATGTGTCTGCACATGGGTTAATATTTCAGAAAAATTTGCCTTTATGCCCAAACATTTATCTTTCAGGTTGTTTTTCCCAGTTACACATGAGGCTCCTGAACAGGCCCAACCATAGAGAACATAGCATCTGCAGAACATTATGATGCTACAGTGCCATTGTTTACATAACCAGTGAAAATGCTGGGGAAATCAGCCAACTAATTTCACCCCACACCCATAAACACAAAGTCTTAGTCCACATGAAGCCACAATCTCTGGTGTTAGGGGCATTTGCAGTGAAGAAGATAACTTATGTCATCATTCATCCACGTTACGTTATTTTACCACATTATTTTGTTTTTTTATTATATTTTAAGCCTCTTTAGGGAAACCATGCAGTGAAACTGAAGTCGTATACTTGTCTCGATCAACAGCTTTTAGTTTAATTAGGGCCGTTTTTCTGTGGATGATATTTTCTTTTTGCAACATTAAGAAGAGGCTTAATCACAAATACAGCGTGTTGAACAAAGCCAGCAGAGACTAGTTAATGAGATACAGACATGTACAGATGAAAGGAAGGACAGAAAAATCCAGATGGTGATTGTTCTTTAGATGACCGGCTCAGTCTGGAAAAGCAAATACTTCAAAATGAAGAGCTCAAATGACCTACACAGTGGGAAAACTCATTCTGATCGATGACCAGCTATATAAGAGGCACGCTACAATAAAACTACCAAACATCATATGTTAGAGTCTTTCCAAAGAATTATGAAAGCACTGAAATAATATGAAGTACACAACTGAAATTAATGAATTAATTAAGCCCATATTATAAGAATATGGACAGTATTTTTTTTTTAAGTTTTATTATAAAAGGAGATTGCACACCATATTTACACATAACTTCAGCTCAAACTTAATGGCCACACATGCTCAGTCATTAGCCACATATAAGTCTTTTTGTGTATATCTAAGTGCTCTGATACATGAGGGATAGAGCTGTATTATGGTTATCCAAGCTGCTGGTCATCGATGTTTAATTAAGCTTCTGATGGATAATATGTAAGAGCATGTAGAATAAATATATCAATATTTAAAAATTTACACTGATGTAGCCTCTAATCTATCTATTTTACACGTGACAGTAATCATTTCAGGTGCAGTCAATAACTAATCAAAGCCACTTGTGATCAGCATCTCACAAGCTGACAGAGATACACGTACATCTACATGCCATTCGCCATTCTGATTGACCGCAGCTTTTTCCTCTTGACTCTGCAAGGCTATTGCTGGGTTTTAAAGCAGATACTTGGCAGTGATAAATCCCTCAACTCCCCTCTTCAGCAAGGCTATGAATTTTGATGTGTCTTTGTGTGTGGCAGACAGGAGAGCAGAGTGGAGAGCGAAAAAGCGTGGGGTTAGAGTGATTAACCACTGCGTTGATGGGGATTTAGTGAGGATCGTGGTTAGTGATGGGTGGCCTATCTCTCTGTACGCTCTGACTAACCACTGATCCCCAAGAGGGTTCAGCTCAGCTCAGCTCAGCTCAGCAGCCCAAAGCATTTTCATTAAGGATGGATTGAGTCTATCTCAACATTCCCCCAACACACACCTTCAGAAACACTTCATCAAATGTAGTGTTTTGCTTAGTGATTAGCCTCTCCCAGGCTATGAGAGAGTGAGACCGATTCCTCTGTTTAAAAACCCACGGAGTATTCCCCCTTCAGTCAAACCTGCCCTACTCTAATATACCCTTAATGAAGTAGGCTTTTTCTACTACGAGGACACAAATACTAGATTCCTTTTCAAATGGAAGCAAAAGAGCAAGGGATGGGATTGTTGGATAGATGGAAGAGGGGACGGTGTAATTGTGCACATATGCTACTGTGTAATGAAACCGTGAAAAGCAGCTTGTTTTGGCCTGTCATCTCGGATGTTTGTGACAAAACAGGACAAACACAGAACAGATCAAATAGCTTCTGCTTTCATGCAACATCTTTGCACATATCCAGCTTCTCCAAAGCCATTTTAACCACAGCACAGTTGGCAGGCTAAATCAAGCTCACCCAGAATAAAACAAAATACAGTGGAAATGAATACTATTCTGCCCTCATGCTGTTTAGAGCACAGTGGTACAGTACTGTGTGTGAACACCAGAGAGACATCAGCCATATTGTGCTGGCTTAGGAGAAGAGATCAGCTGGGAAACAGGCAAAATGCCAAGTTTCTCTTTAGATTTTTTTCTACATCTCTGTTTATTTCACACTCTCTCCTTCCCTTTCTTTTATCCCCCAAAATCACATTCCCTTATTTCTCTCTTTCTTCCCACACAGCCTTTTTTCGTCCAACTTTCTCTTGTGCTCCCTCCTGCTTTTTAAGACCATGTCCTTCATTTTGTGGCCCTGCTATCATCTTTTTCACCCTCCCTCTTTGTGTGCCTGGTGATCTGAACCCCCAGAACATCTTGCTGTGTCCTCACAGTCTAATAAGGCTGTAATCCACACAAGCTGTCCGTTGATACAAGCATCCTTAAAAGGACAAAAGCTGAAAAACAAGGGGGAAAGTGGACAGCTAAAAATAAAGCCTCAGCTGTCGGGGTGAAAATTTGATGATGGTTTTGATAACTAATATCAGTGTCACCATGTCCACGGTACATACATTAAAACATCACCACCATCATCATCAATGACAATATTTTTTTTTTATAAAGAAATGTAATTTTACGGTTTATGGAAAGTAAGGCATAGATTATCGTCATGCCTTCTGGACACACTAATCATTTACTCAGTTTCTCTTTGCACACTGTGCCTAATATGTTTTGTTCACTCTGATATTCTAATTGTTCAAGTTTCAAGAAATACTCAGTAAAAGACTTGAGGCACTCTTCATTGCTTTATACTCTGGTAGGAAAATGTGAAATCTGTCCAGTGATATATCAAAACGTGCAAAAATACAGGGAAATACAGTCTATGACAAAATGCATCCTTCAACAATTCAATTCAATTCAATTTTATTTATATAGCGCCAAATCACAACAATAGTCGCCTCAAGGCGCTTAATATTTGTACAGTAGATCGTACAGATCAGTCTGAACTCTCCTAATAAAGCTTGTTTGGAATGTAATAGTTCTACAGGCTTCTTTCTTTGGATGTTGGCTGCCTTTTATTCTGTTCTCTGTCAAGATGATCCCACACACTGCTTCGATAATTGTTGTGGTCTGGGCTCTGGGGAGGCCAATCCATGATTGATAGTGTTCCACTATTTTTTTTTTTTTTTTAATCAAGGTTTGCTGTTACTGCATTGGCAGTGGGATCACTGTCATACTGAAAAATAAAGCTGTTGCCAATCAGACGCTTTCCAGATGGTACTGCATGGTGGACAAGGAAAGATCCCTAACATGACTGACTGAAATGCAGCCGCAAACCATGACAGAACCCCCAGCGTGTTTTACAGATGGCTATAGAGACTCATTGTTTTATCTCTCTCTGACCTCCTCCAGACAGATTAACGATTATTTAAACCAAATTTAAAATTTAGATTCCCTATAAGACCTCTTGCCACTGATTTTTAATCCAGTTCTTGGCATAGCTCAGCCTTTTTTCCCTGTTTCAATTCCTTAAGAATGGCTTTTTAACAGCCACCCATCCACAGAGACCATTTCTGATGAGGCTTCAGGGAACGGCATGTGGATCAACTGAAGGGCCAGATGCATCTCTCGCGTAGATAGTTTTTTTTCTTTTTCTTTTTCAGGCTTACCACTTTGTCTGTTGGCCTCCACTTGTCCAGGGCCAAAAGCCCTTTGGGAAACACCTTGTTAGAGTAAAGATACTGTTTATGCCCATCAAATTGTGGTATTTTTGGCATGTTTCATAAATTCAGCTAAACAATAGGGAACACATTACATGTTTTTTTTGCAACAGGCTGGTAGTAACAAAGTGCCTAAAAGCATAATTTAATACTGGTTATTTGCCAAGTTATCCGTTATGTGTAGACACATCACTGGTTCATCCCTTCAGTTAGGTGCCTTTTTATGGTTGAATGATTTATAGGTCACTGCTGAGTGGTTTAACAAACAAACAAACAAAAACATTTCTCTAAAAATGGTCGAGTATAAGGACTGGACTGAAAACAAGCCAGTGGCCGAAGAAAAACTGAGAAGACCTTAAGAGAACTTGAGAACTATTGGTCAAGACCATTTTAAAGAATTATGATGAAGTCTGGCTTCTTGAAAACAAAATATAAAGAGCTGAAAGGTGGTATGAGACTTTTACACTCTACTGTACATATTACTAGGTCTCCATTACCTCTATTATAGATGTTTTTACTGGCATTAAGCCCAAAACTATATAATGTATATTTAAAGTTGTGTTTCATTAGATCTCTATAGATATCATTCTCCATAACCGAAGAGAATTATGTGTGCAACAGGCCAGCAGCACGGAGTCAGTGATCTCTGATTACCCTATACATCCATCTATACATTGTATAAGTTTGTGGTAACCAGTTTTATCTAGCTTTCCCCAACTTAACAATAAACTGTAATCCAATTGTAAAAAAATGTAGGCCAGGTGAATAAAGTTCCTGATTATATTAGTGTTTTAAATTTCCCCTAGCTCAGTAACAAAAGAGAAGTTATGAGAAATAAAGTATCTCCCTTGACAGAGAATGAATAATATTCTTCTCTGTTTGCATTCCTTTGTCATGTTATCTTAAGCAAAGAAAACTCAAACCTAAAAAAAAAGTGACTCTTCCATGAAGCAGAAATGACATCAGTGATAAAGGACAGGCCATCATTTGTAACATCAGTACCTCGTATCACTTGTATAGTCTAAATTAAAGGGATAAGAATATGAAGCTTCAAAGAAAAACATAGTCTTGTTATCCATAATTGTATCAGAGTATATTAAAAATTTTCCTGTGAGACCCAAAAGAGTCCAAAAGGTTACTTACATCTCTGGCTTTGCCATAGAAGGCCTCTTGAGATGCTGCCTCCAAAGACCCAATAAAGAACATTGGATGGGTCTCTCCATATCTACAGGAGACACACACACACACACACACACACACACACACACACACACACACACACACACACACAGTGAAATTTGAGAAGTGAAATGAAGTTTATTGGATTTACAGAAAGTGTGCAATAATTG
>VVHJ01031683.1:0-10288 GCA_015107715.1 Tylochromis polylepis
GATCTAAATCCAATCGAGAATCTGTGGCAAGATCTGAAAACTGCTGTTCACAAACGCTGTCCATCTAATCTGACTGAGCTGGAGCTGTTTTGCAAAGAAGAATGGGCAAGAATTTCAGTCTCTAGATGTGCAAAGCTGGTAGAGACATACCCTAAAAGACTGGCAGCTGTAATTGTAGCAAAAGGTGGTTCTACAAAGTATTGACACAGGGGGCTGAATAATTATGCACACCCCACTTTGCAGTTATTTATTTGTAAAAAATGTTTGGAATCATGTATGATTTTCGTTCCACTTCTCACGTGTACACCTCTTTGTATTGGTCTTTCACGTGGAATTCCAATAAAATTGATTCATGTTTGTGGCTGTAATGTGACAAAATGTGGAAAAGTTCAAGGGGGCCAAATACTTTTGCAAGCCACTGTACCTTAAGGAATAAAGACTTTGAATAAATTACTCTGGGATTTATTAGATTCTTGAGTTAGCTTGGCCTACTAATACAGTTATATCAGGAGTAAAAGATATACTTTAATAAAAAATATGCATGGCTATATAAAGGAATATATCCACATATCAATTATCAGATGCCCTTTTCTGCAACATTTACAACTCATCTAAGCCTTTTTATTCTGAGCGCAAAGCAGCGCTGCTGAAACAGACAGGATATACAATGTCTTGTTCTTGTTTCTATGCTTTTTCCTGTCAGACTTGATATTTGAATGGCTGATCTCACCTCCGTTTTATTTTGTTGTGTAGAGAAAGTGAGTTTGGCATTACTTAAAATTCAGTGGTGCATTCATCTTTGCTTGTGCAGGTTTTTGCTGATTTTAACCTGCATACACCTGCCCGCATGACTCTTACTATTTAGGTTCAAATCTTTCATTAAACAGCATTGTGATCATGATTTCAGTTATGCTGTGTTCAGACAGTGTGACTGAAGTGCACACACTTGTGACTGTGTGACGGCATTATAGTGTCGAGGTTTAGGAAGCAGCTGATCTACATTTCTGAACTGAGCTATAGAAGATCTTCATTGTAGGACTGTAAACACATTTGTGTGAAACCCTCGAAGTGCCAAGGAAATGTATATGACCAAAACCTCAAAACAAAAAAAAGAAGAAGAAGAAAAATGAAAAGATTCATCTCGCATACCAGAGATATACTCAGTTTATGGCTGAATACCAGCAGAGTCAGCAGAGGATGTTAGTCATAAAACCAAGCAGTAAAGAGATGTGTGTACCGTGTGCACAGATGTTTCTATGCATAACCACAAAAAACAACCTTGAGCAACACTGAAAATCACTTTTGTCAAATAAGACAATAAATGGACTTTACTGGTAACAGTGAGGCTCATCAGAGTTTGTTTAAAATCTCCCTGGTGCTTGCTGCAAGATTTTAGAAACTGAGTGGACTTTGGCAGCTATTACCCTTGTTACAGGAAAGGAAACTGTCATCACGACTACTTCGACCACGACAGGACAGACCAAAGGAGAAATGGAAGTCCCTGGTCTGGCTCACTGCTATTGTGTTAGAGCCAGAAAAAGTGAGGCTGAAGGACTGGCCACGTCTCATAGGAGGCTGGAGAACGCGTCATTGTTCTGCGGGGAGTTTCAGTTAAGAAAGCACAGCAAATGAATGACCTCCTTATGGGATCCCTGCTCCACTTTCTAGCATTGTACGTTATTCAAACACTCCTTCACTTTGTAGTGTCAAGGTGATGTGTGGATATACTCATCACGGCAGAAAATCCTGTCAGTCCTCATTGTTCGGTTTGACGTCGTTCTCCCTCATGCTCAGCTGTACCTTATCCTTGGAAAAGTTTTAATTATTTCTCCTGCATTCTTGCTGCTCTGTCAGTGGAACGCTACATTCCTCTCCTCGAATAAGTGCTGTCTCACTCCAATTGAGCAGAGTAAATGTGAGCGCCAGTGAATGGAGCAGCCTCAATAGGAGAAAATAAACAATTGCATTGGTCCATGGGTGCAGCGGGGGAGAGCGGATGAGAGGAAGGGAGAAAGGCCTCCCTAACGTGCTAAGATTCCCATGGATACTCAGTCCTTTTTCTGTTTGGAGGAGGATCTCGTAAAGTACTTCAGCAGTGGATGATTTCTCTTTTCCTTTTACTCTGTTTTTATTTGAGGAAAGAAAGGGTGGTATGTGTCAGTGTGATTGTTAGACATGGTTGGGGGGGGGGGTCACATGCACACACGTGCGCTCTTGTACACACACATGCACACAGAGACACACACAGATGTACAATTTGCTCCTCACTTGTTGAGTGTTAAGTTTAAGAAAGGGAGTCCATTGTTTGGGTGTGAAAGGTTCTTGTTTTAGCAGTTTAACTGAATCAAAAGTTCCCCCAACACAAAGGATTGCGCAGCCCCAGCGCTCTGTTTTACCTGATCCCTGATGTCTGAAATACTCCACAGTTTTAGCCCACTTTCTGCCTCATTTACATACAAAACCAAATTAAGCAAAATGCACAATAACACCTGAATACTCACATATACATGATCATGTGGATTTAAAGAGGGGTGAAGTCATTCCTGTGAAACTTGGGCTAACTGTCATGTAAGCACAATTCCCAGGTATCTGACACGGCCTACATTGTGAATGTGTTGGGGATTTCCTCTGTCACTGTTAAGAGTTCATGACCCAAGCAAAGAGTTGGCAGTGTGAGTAACAGAAGACAACTGAACTAAAGAAGCTTCTCGGATGAGAGGTGAAACGTCTTCAAGAAACTTAAAGAAGTCCAGACTCTTTTCTTTCCAAGCTCCTTAGACTATGATGACCTGGATGACTGAGAACCTTCACAGACAACAGAAGACAACAGTACATTTTTTTCCCCCGGGCTGTCAGAGTGAGGCCTGCAGGCCCACAGCAGGTTAAGAATGCATTTTCTTTATCAGCAGTTCATGTCATATCGCAAGTAGTGCATTTCTCTCCATCTATTACAGCAGACTAGAGAATCCTAACACTCCCAAAGTTGGCTAAAGTTACTTTTAATAGTCACTTGTTACATTTGATAATTGCAGCATTTAGAAGCAATGTTTTATATTACAATGTCACCTACAGAGAGAAGTAGGTATTAGAGAAAATCAGTTGGTTATATTTTCCTGTGTAGCCAGCTGTAGCTACATTTACCTCTGAGCACACTGACCTCATTGCATACACGCTGGTAGAATTTCTTCCACCACATAAAAAACAAGCAAAACGTATTTTTCCCCTGAGCGACATCTTTAGACATCTAAAAGATAGCTGTGGCACCAGCATCGTCCTCCTCTTCAACACCCATGCCGTGTATCTGTACTTAAACTGCACAAGCTTCCTCAGATTTGAAGTAGAGCTACTTGGTTCTAAAATAATGTGAATGTTTCCACAGTACAATGGCTGCCCTCTCTGCCAGCTTGCTAGGTGACCTTAACATACACTCTGACACGGCCTACATTGTGAATGTGTTGGGGATTTCCTTTGGCCCCAAAAAAGAACCATGCAGTTACATTTTTAACAGTATACGATTGTTTGCTTGAAAAAGTAGCTGAGTTCTAGAACTGCAAAATGAATGTTCAGCATTACTTGCTACAACAAATACTGATAGTAATGCAAGTACTTGCCCTACTAATGCCCTACTTTGCAATGACTTCCCACCAACACCGATGGGTGAAAAGGTTAAAAAATGACGATTAACAACAGAAACCACCATCATCTTAATAGAAACATTATAAACACTTACAAAATGTGTGGCCCTCAATTATATGCTGGCTCCATAAATTCGGTCATGTAGGTAGGTTAATTAGGTTTTGAATATAATATCCAAATTTTTCTGTAGTTTGTAGTTTGAAGGTATTAGTGGTGATGTAGTCTAGAATGTTAAATATCTGCAAAGATATCCGGTTAGTGTGAGTGTGTCATTAGGTGAATATTAAAGCTGTGCCTGCAGTCACTCATTCATTACCAACAAAGCTGTTGGTACACGTTTGTAGTGACCAGGAAATGCAGACAGGAATTTTCTCCATTCTATAAATTGTGCAAAAAAATAGAATACATATGACAATAACGGTGTATCTGTATGTGTGAGTAATCATAATCCTTAAAACATAATTACCTAAATCTGTCAGAAACAAACTCATTGCTTTTTTTGTCACAGTATCTAAAGCAGTGACAGTGGTTATTATATTTAACGTGCCAGAGAGGTTGGTGGTATTTAATTTTATTTTAACAAAGTCGCCTTGCACAAGTAAATATTGGTTCATGTAAGAAGGATTTTTTTTTGTTTTGTTTTTGAAGTTGTTGGGCATTACTTTGATGGCAATGTAGTGTAGCTGAATGTAATGTAATGACAAAGCACCAGCAAAAAAAAAACCCCCAAAACAAAAACCAAGACCATAAGTGTAATACAACACCATTACTGCTATTCTTGATGATGTAATGCAAAGAGGACCACATTCTATTTGTGAATTTTTTTCATTCTTGATTTCACAAGACCTTTTTCCTCATGTCATGCACGTCATTCTGCTGATGAGCACATGTTATAAAAATAGAAATGTGCAAATAATGCAAAAGAAAATCAGCATTTGTTTAATTAAGTCTTGCATCCTTCTATAAGCCCAACAGTTTTTGCAGTAGGGTTTAATGATCTCTCGCTACAGTCTCACACAAGGAAATAAGTACGGTTTAATTATAAAACACATGTGGTCACAAAGGGCTCTACAGCAAAATAGACTAAAACAAATAAAGCCCCTGGAGGAATCGCAAAAAACATAATAGACAATTAAAGTATAGTTAGTATTTACCAGGAACCTAAAGAATTTAAAAATATATGTCATTAAAGAGTCAGTTATTAATGAATTCTAGACTGATTTAATTATTGTGGTATTCTAGTTACTTAGGCGTTTGTTGAAATCAGGAACACGAGGCCTTTTATTTACTAAATTAATGTTATTGGTGTTAAGTTGTAACTTTTATTACTTTTCACTTAAGCTCTGCATGAAGTCCAGTTTATGATCCAGCCACGATGCCACAGTGGGTTCACTGGAGACATATTGCGTATTCCCTAATCAATTTGTTTTAGTCACTTTATAATGTAGTCATCATGTTGTGTTGACTTTAATCAGCTTCATGCAGATTGGTGATAATTTAAGAAATAAAAAGCGACAGATTTACAGTCTCATTCTGAATGATAATAGCGATGAGACTGTGGATGTTTGTTGGCTGACAGGTATAGTGCTCCTACTGGTTTTGCCTCGTCTCCCAAGGGAAAGTTTTAGGAACAGATGGTTGCCTCAGTGGACGAGTGTCAGCTAACAGTAGATGATCTTCTCAGCAAGGGGCCATCATGCTATAGTTTGGCCTTGTAAAATGAAGAACAAGGTTTTATCTAAATGTAACAAAAGATGTGATAATGCTTTTGATTACTGACCTGGATTGGTCGTTGACATTTGTCACGAGGCGAGCATCTGCAGCTGAGCCGTGTTGATTGAGTGAGACCCGATCTGGTCCCAGGGTGATACGAGGATGATGAAAGCCTCAGCTGTGGTCATGATTATAGAGACAGTCAGCCAGAGGTGGCAAAAGTACAGACTTTCTTCACTTAAGTAGAAGTATAGACACCGGTGTTAAAAAGTACTCCGGTAAAACTGAAGTACTGATTCAACTTCTTTACTCAAGTAAAAGTGAAAAAGTACGGGCAATGAAATGTACTCAATGTAAGAAAGTAAAAAGTAGCTCTTTGAAGGAAAATTCTACAAACCATTTTTGCACAAAGGTAACTGAAGCTTGCGCTATATTATTACAATAATAAAATAATATTATAATTCAAATGAATGTACTCAGTTTGAATCTGTTATGTAGGACACATACAGTGAAAGAGAATTTTAAACAATAACTATTTTCTGTTGCCAACATTGTAGAGGGTGACTTTACCTCCACACCTAAACAGGAAAATGAGCTTCAGTAAGTTTTCTCGGTGTACAGGCTCTGATCAGCTGGCCTGCTGCTCTTTGTAGGTTTACACAACTGAATTCAACAAGATGTCAGCAGTTTCACAAGCTATCTTGGCTGATGTTCATCCCCTACACTGACAGCATACAGTTTATACTGCCTTCATACTAGACAGTATGTAGTCGGTATAAAGTTGGAATTCAGCTAATTAATCTAAGCATCATTATCTTAAATGCAAATTTAATGCAAATTCATATAATCTAAATCTAACCATAAGCACCAGAGCCACTGTGCACCAGTCCAACACAGTGCTTTAATGCAAGCTAACCTGTTCTTCCTGGGCAAAACTAACCAGAGTTTTAATGCAACTTTTGAACAACACAAAGTTAGTATAGCTTAGTTTGTTTTGCAGTACACTTCACAAAATGAAAATACATAATTGAACAAAACATGGACAATATGTGTTTTATTCAATATGTGATTAAAATTATGACATTACATGTAAGCTTAAAATTTGCATTTTATCAAGCGTCACTGAGCAGTCCTTACCTTTAAATATAACCTCTCTTCTTCATCTGCTGTCCTGTCTGTCTTCCTACATCTTTCTGTTTAAATTTACCTCTCACTCCTTTCTCTCCCTGGGAAATCCAGACTTTTAGCTAGCAACACACTGCCTGATAAACTGTACACAAACAGTCTGTGTGTTTGCTGATGTTTGTTCAGCTAATAGAAACATTCAACTTTAAATTACCCGACGCCTAAAAATCTGTCACAATCTTCATGCTTCCTTCTCCTCTGTAGTGCTAGCTAGATTCTGAAGTACCGCGACCACAACTTGTGGACACCCGCACTCGTCCGGCCTATTTTGACTCCAGAGTATAAACCCTATAAATGATGCAATTGAACCTAAAGTAACGAGTCTTTTTTGAAAATGTAAAGAGTAGAAAGTACAGATATTTGTTTAAAAATGTAGTAAGTAAAAGTAAAACGTCAGAACAACAAATACTCAAGTAAAGTACAGACACCTGGAAATTCTACTTAAGTACAATAACAAAGTATTTGTACTTTGTTACTTCCCACCTCTGGAGCCACCACGTTCCTTCTGAAGTCAATGATAAGTATTTTCCTGTGCATGATTATTATCAGTACGAGCACTTTTACCATCTGAGCTGGCTGAACTACTGGCCTCCCAGTGTAGCGATAATGTGTTTCACTTTCTATGAGCTGGGACAGTTCCCACTCTGTGTTTTGTCAGTAGAACAGATTTCATTCTCAGTTTTGTCATTAGCTGTTTGGACCTGTTCATTTCGAGAGTGTTTTAGGTCACAAGGTCAGAGGACAGGCTCCCCCAACACCTGGGGGACAGAGTTCATCACTCAGACAGCCATTTAGAAACAGAAGTCTGAACAAGACCAAAGACAGACCTATCACTTGTATGGGGGTGATCAGAGAGAACATGCATTTGTCTAGAGGCATGAATCAGGGGCGCCACCAAGTGGGGGCCGGGGAGGCACTGGCCACGCCCCCAAATTTGCTGCCCCCTCTCTACAAGACTGTCCTATGTTAGTAATAATGTAATAAGACTGCAGAAAAGGTGGTGCCAATCCCTGGGCAGAGCACTTGTGCATTTCAGGGCCAACATAGAGACAGGCAACAGTTCACACTCTTACATGATCTAATACTTACTCGTCTTTCCTGAACAAGTTTGCTCTTAAACTTAACTCCATTCTGAGAGAGAAAATCTTAAGCTGCTTCTGAATTTATTAAAGCAATGCTTGGGAATTCCAGTCAGTCGATTAGAACAGGTTATTATTTATTTCAAAATCTTATTTGTACCTATTTTCAGTGATAATAGCAGGACATTAACTAGGCATATAATTCTTTTCTTTCTCTTTTTTGCCAAATTTTTCAAGTAACCTATTATTATTTTTGGTGTGCCACCCCAATATTTTTAGTGGCCCCCATATGGGCACCCCTATAAAAAAAATTCTGGAGGCACCCCTGGCATGAATGTGAGCAAATATGTGCTTTTAGGGAGGAAGAGGGCGGGGACATGCACAAGCATGGATGCATTGTTGATTTTGCAGAAGAATTGTTTTCTGAAGAGAAAGGGGGTGGATTCATAGGTGGGGTTGATGAATGTGTTGATGGTGGCATTTTGATAGGGGTAATTTTGACCTGACAGAGCCCAGGCTCTCTCATGAATCAAAATGTGTCACCCAGTCGCTGGAGATGGAGGTTCGCTCATTGTGGCTCTGACACCCGTGTGAGGGGCTGAGGCTGCTGGGGGTCAAGTGTGACACCTCATTAGGATGATGTTGATTTAGTGTGGCCACAGCGCAACAGACCTCCTCCCATGGGGTATGGAGAGGCGTGTGAGTGAGGGGGTGGGGAGTACCTCACACTGGACAGAGAATGGGGGCCTACTGCTCTTCATCCGCAAGGCCGTCATCTGACAGCTTGCAAATCATGCACCTCGACCCCTCAATCCCCACCATTTAATTTCCACCCTATCTGTAGTTTTAAACATACATTTCATTGAATCACAAAAGAGCTGCATGCAGTTTCTGAGGGATATAAAATGTGTTTTCTGTTTTCTTGAAGGTTGAAGGTCTGGTCTGGTCAGTTTTTCACCTCAGGGAGCCTACCACCCCTGGCAGAGCAATTCTGGCCTTTCACCTTTGAACTTTCGATTTGAAGTTGTTTTCCATGATGTCAAGACTGCTTCTGACAAGCTGCAGTTACGCTCTCAGCTCAAGTGCAAACATGTCATTTTAAGGAATGAGTGTTTTAAGGTTTAAAAGCAGGCCCCCTGTCATGTGTTCTAAATTTGTACCTAACTAGTTTGAGTAGATGCTACTGACAGAAATGTTTGAAACAACATTTCTGTCAGTAGCATCTGTCAACATTTCAGTCAACATTTCCGTTTTATTGTGTGAACTCACAGTCTGAGTGTTTCTTTTTATGTCATGCTTAAAGTTCCTTTTTTTTCTCAGCAGATCATTCCCTTTTGGGGTAACTTTTTCATCAGCACGCTGTCAGACTATTAGTGGTTTATATGACACTGAGTACTGTGTCATATATACAGAGATGAATGTTATATGTCACTATCAAACATCTACGTGATTTACCTAACTCTGACTGTGGTGAAGCTAAAAGTCATTTCCGAAACTTTGATTTGAAATGTGCTTGAGTATGAAAGCATGTTACATAAGTAGAACTACACATCAAGTCACATTGCTGATTCCTGCAGGCCAACAGCAACCATGTTTAATGTTTATAACTAACAAGAACTTCATTTTTATGCATATCTATCTATCTATCTATCTATCTATCTATCTATCTATCTATCTATCTATCAGAATAAAATAGACTGATAAAAAAATAACAACGAAGGCAGAGTAACGGTCCGATAAAGTAAGTATGAAGACTGATTGTATTAAGTCTAAACTTTGACCTTTAGTTGTAGTGCCCCCTTCTGGCCAAGTTGTTATACTGCATTTTAAATTGTCCATGCGCAACTTTTGCAACTAAAACTATTCCTGCTGGTTTATGCAGCCCTTACAAGAACTGCACATATCAGTTAAAAACCTTTACTCGACACGTATTTATTAATAGCAAACGTGATGATTATCTAAAAGCCAATATTTAAATACAATCATGCAAACTGGTGCGCACCATTATGAACCATCACCTCCATTCTTCTTTGATGCTTGACAGATCCACTCCTGACGATGGATTGGCGATGCATCTCGTTGGCACAGAATTCATTGAGAAAATTAACATCTGTCTTAATGTCTCTCCAACTGCTTGAATTTGATTACACCGGCTCAGAGGCATCCACCAAATGTCACGGCTTGTCACTGTACGCTTTCCCCCTCTTTCTGCACTGCACAGACAACATTAAATGACCCTTTTTTGCATTAACTCATCATGCATACCTAAATCTAAAATGATGGAAAGCACTGAGCTAAATTAGTGTATAATAGTATGCATGAATAATGAATGAATATATTTAACTCTATAGTTATCAGTCATTTATTCATTAATTAAAAAAAAGGATTTCAATTAAGATTTTATGTTTTTTTATTATGTTAAATAAACGTTGAATTATGTCCAAAAAAGCATTCAAATGTAAAATAACATTGTCATGAATCACACCTTTTTCTATTCCTCAGTGTGTGAGAGATGTGGACACACACACACACACACACACACACACACACACACACACACACACACACACACACACACACACACACACACACACACACACACACACACACACGACATAAGCAACCATTGAGTCAGTGTGGTCTCACGTGAGTAGCTGCTTGGCCCACACACAGCT
>VVHJ01031690.1:0-12512 GCA_015107715.1 Tylochromis polylepis
CTTATCCAGTCTTTTACTAAAGTTATTTTATTTGCTTGCACCTTGAAATGTAGATTATTTAAAAAAAAAAAAAAAAAAAAAAAAAAAAAAAAAAAAAAAAAAAAAAAAAAAAAAAAAAAAAAAAAAAACACCACACCCCTGCCTTTGGTTTTATTTTTCATTTTAAGTGCTACATAAAAAGACTAAATCTAGGAAATAAAATAAAAACAATCATTCCCGAGGTAATGTCTTACCACTCAAGAAGAAGCAATGTAGTAACACTGAAAAACTTAACAGGAAATGAGAAAACCCTATGTAAGCAGGTTTGGTTGAAAGTCAAAAGTAAAAAAACAAATTTTACTAATCTATCCTCCTATTCATTTTTCACATTCACACTTCATCCCTCCAGTCAGTGGAAGTTTGCCCTCAGCTTTGTCTGCAGCTGGAATCACCTCTTCTGTCAAAACTGTTGACAGAGGGCAGGCTGTCCGTGCAGCAAGCAGAGCACACGAGGGCAGCAGACAGCCTGACTCTGGCCTCTGCTGAGTTCAGCGACCCTCTCAGTGATCATAACACACACTTCCTTTTCACACTTTGGTTAAAGCTGTACATACAGGCACTGTGGATATTATCTCGTTGTGATGTCTAGATTCAATCAGACCAGCTTCTCTTGGTCTTATTCTACAGTTCTTTCCCTCTCAATGCGCACAGAGCAGACAGTATGAGCAAAGAAGCCTATAGATCACTGTTGATGTTATCTTTATCTCCCGTGAGGCCTTTCACTTGCTCTGTTCTGCTGCCGTCAGTGAGACCCCCACATCCTGACCAAACCATACAGACAGAACCAGCAAACCAAGCGGGGGTCCGGATTTTTCTGTTGGCCCTGCAACTTGCACCAGGCCAGGAACTTGCTGTCAGAATAAAGATTTATGAAGACCTGGCTGCCTGGGGGCTTTTCAAGGCCCCGCACCCTCTCAACCTTGCCCCACAGCCAGAAGGTGCTTCTCTTTAAACAACATCCACACCGGCCAGCTCTCCTTTGGGACAGAGGACAGTGATGAGCACATCTGTTTGTGTCAACAACTGCTGCTGTCTGCAGGGCTGAATAACAGCGGGTGTGTGGACACTTTTTTTAAAAAAGGCTGCTTGATCCAGGGAGCAGAGAATGTGTTGAATACATATATTTTACATAGTTGGCCCAAATGTTTGCACTTTTCTTCCTGCTTGGAGGCTTTTGGAGATGCTGTTCCACAATATCACACATCTGTTCCACTGGATTTTTTTCCCTAAATTACAATTTTGGCTTCAAATGATACGAAAAGTAATCATACTCTTATTGCATTCTAGTATGCACCTTTTTCTAAAAATGATGACGTTTTCACTCCATCCTTAAAACTGTTTAGTATGGCTTGAGATAACAGAAAGACAGCCTTTGTTCAACACACTAATGTAAGAAGTAGTAACAATGTTTCCATTGTAGAATCATTAATAGTTGCCGCTAACATGCCCTGCTGTGTTTCAAGATCATTAAAAGGTCTTTTGCCCTGTCTGTTTCTGGTGGTGTATGATGAAATGGTAAGTTAAGATGCCTTTACACACATACAAACTAACCAATATCACAAGGTGATGAGATCGGGGCATTGACGTAAGGTCTGGTTTAGACACAGTCTCACTACTGGAAACACTCCGATTTAGGCCAAAGAGTTGCATGAATACAGCATGCAGGAGCCAGGACACAGGAAATGAAATTACCAGTTAGCTGGACTTAACAGTCACACATCATACAGCCTTTGTACAATTAATCTGGCAGGTTAAAGACCATTTGAAGTCAGACCTAATTGTGTTGGATATTTGCATTGTCACACCTGCTCGAGCGTTTTCAAGTTCTGATCCGAACACTTAACCGTAGTTATCTGCCAAGAGTAGCAAATCCCTCTTTGTGAGGGGGTGGTCGACTTAAAAAGCTTTTCTATGTTTATAAAATATAAGAAATATATCCAAATGCAGAAATTTACTGAATATTTGGCATTTACTAGAGAAAAGAAAAAAAAATGAAATCAGGCCCCCGTGTAAATACAGTGAAAACAACGTATCTGTGTTATCTGTGTCTGTGCAGCTAGCTGCTGCTGTCGCACAGCAAAGTAAACAGTACTTCATGTATCGGCTCAGTCACCAATATCCGATCCAACTTCACCTGACAGAACGTCATTGGCTGCATTCATCTGCACTCAGACCTCCCAAGGTGGAGACTATGACCTGGTAGATAGATGCCTGGGAGAAACGCAACACCTAATAAGGTGATGACTCCTGACCAGATGACTGTGTCCCAATTTTTTTTTTTAAACATACAAGTTAAAATTATTTAGAGTCAAGGAAATGGATGATTTATCAGTTCATGCAGACAATTAAATTCAGCTGCAATTCCAGTAGATAACCTTAGCTAGACTTCCCAATGCCATCAAGTTGATGCCTCAGCTGATAGTATGTGGCATTGGAAAATGTCACATAGTATCAGCTGCAGTGGTGTAGCTGCATTATATGTGCTGCTAAACCGCAAGCCATGTTGAAACCCACCTCTCCCCAGCTTCTCCTCCTCCTATGCTGCATCAGACCAAAACAATTAGTTGGTCACTGACCAGCTAAACAATGCCACTGTCTGGGTCTTGCCGCTTCTTATTTACCATGTATGCAGAAAAAGCCAGAGAGGGCCCACTTGAGAGACACAACGCCAAATATAACGAGGTTCCTGCAGAGGCAGATGAAAATCCTCAACTATAACGATCCTTTCTGAACCAAAAGTAATGATTAACAAGGTTAATATTACATGCACCAACCTCAAAAACTGATCAAACAAAATTAGTTGGGTTTTCTTGTTTTTGGTTTACATCAGTACTCTGATGTAATTGTCACCAAAAGTAGAAGCTAAATAATCTCCACTTCACATAGTGTAGTTCCTTTGCTTTATTGTGGATCAATGTAAAGTTCACTACTTTATAAGGATTACAACATATACAACTGAATTATGAGCGCTACTTCTTATCATATTTCTGCTCCAGCTAGGATCATGAATGATCCAAAACTACTTTCACCTAATAATGCACTAGCCAGCATTTAAAAAAAAAAAAAAAAATCCAGTTAACAGTTATCCAGTGTTTACCAATTCCAGTTCTGTGCTGTTAAAATCAGATTAAACTGCCCTTGTCTCAAAATACATCACTTTGTGGAAGTAATGATACCATTTCACAGGACCTTTAAGAGATGCTCTGGTGTTTCTGAGCTCTGTGAGCAGCAGCTTTTACTGTGGTGAGACAACTGCAGCATAACTCCATTACCTCACATATAATCAGAGTACAGACAGCTGACTAGCTGATTAATGGCTTTACTCTGGCAGGCATGCCTGGATATAGATGCTGCCCAAGAGCAGAGCTGCTATTAGTGGCACTCGCGATATGAGGTTAGAATAAACAGAATCAACAGTGCTGTCAACAACATGGCCGCATCTGAATCAAGCTGGCCTGCTGCTCACCCAAAATCAGGCTGGTTCAGAATAGCAACGTTTTTAACATATATAGTGCTTCTGCTGCTGAAAGAACTGTGGGGAGAAGGAACCGGGAAAAAAAACAAAAAAAACGTGGGGTTAAAACAGGAATCTGTTTTCTATTCTTGTCAGTCATCAGGTCATTGAATCAATGCGTTTATAGAAGGTGGCTTCTATGGCTGCTAATAGATAAACAAGCGGTTAAATGTTTACCAAGGGTCATATTATTTCAGAGGCCAGGGGAGTTAAATTTTCTGGAAATCTGTCAGCAACTGAACACTTACATCTTTCTTTCCTGAAGAGACAGATAAACATAAAATGCAAGTGAAATAAAGTAATTATGAAAGCAATACCAAGTAAAGTTACAGCAGTGATTCTTGAAAATTCTGGAATTAGCAATGTGATCAACCAAATACTGATATCGGGAGTTAGCATAAACAAACAGTTCATTTGAGTCTGTGTGTGCACAAAGGTCATTCAAATGTTTGGAATTTCAGATTTGCCTCAACTTTAACCACAATGGGCGTTTGTTTAAGCAGAATCAAACCAAGTGCCAAAGGCCATAAATACAGTGTTAAAAGGCTTTTGCCATTTCTTTTGTGAATGAGAATCTTGAGTTTCATCCAGCTCAAATTAAAAAAAAAAAAAAAAAGAGACCTGGAGACTGAGTGGTTCAGTCTTCTTTAATTTGCTGTTATTCCCAAGATCAGTGTCTGGCAAGAGCAGCATCAAATTAATAATGTCTCCTTAGTAAAGATGGCATCAGTACAGACGACTGCTGCCCTTCCAGTTATCTTTGAATCATCCTTTCATGTGGAAGTCATGAGGGGGAAACTATGAAAATATCCATAAAGCTGGTCAAACAAAGTGATGTTTCATGCTGAGGCTGACATTTCCAAGCATGCAGTTGGTTTTTCTAGCATTTTTCTATTGTGATGTTTCTCTTATTATGCAGTATTACAGTGTTAGTATCTTATTCATTTGAACACTACAATTACAGTTGCAGTGTTCAGGCTGTTGAGGCAACAAATGACACTTATTAAGAGCTGAAAAACATGGCGCTCGTCTTACATCCATTTCATTCTTCAGTGCTTCTTTATAGGAAACATGCCTCACTCACATTGGAACATTTTGGTTGAACGTTCCTTTGGAAGAAGCTGGAGGTCAGAAAATGGTTGACCAAGATGACCTCGCCTGACCAGAGTGAGGAGTGAGGACCGTGCCGGCCCTGTCCTGTGGTCAGGGACAGCCACTTCCCTTTGGTAACAAGGGAAAAAGCCTATATTCCTGAGCAAGCGCTGCACCAGATGACTATCTGCGACCCCGCAATGTTCCATAATAACAACCCAAAGAGGCTGGAGAAAGAGGAAATGAAAGTAAGTGGAACATTTTTGAGACATAAAACTGATTCTGCAGTTCGAAAATAAAATAATTCCGACCGAACGGACCACAGAGATATGTCACAGTATTGGCGACATTCCTCTGCATCATGTGACACTGAGATGACGACAACAGTGGGAACACTTCATGAGATCGCCTTTCAGGTGTTATTGGATGTTATTCAGCAGACGGAATACTTCTTAAAAATCAGTGCATGTTACTTAACTCAGTTTTCTTGGATTGTCAAAACAAAAGTCTGGAGCTTTGTGTACATGATAGATAGACTCTGCACTTTTCCAGTCAGAAAGTTGATCCTTGCCCAGTTTTTTTTTTTTTTTTTTCTTCCTTTTTCAGATCAGGTACTGGTTTAGATTTATTCTGTCCCAGCAGTTGACCTGAGAGACCCAATTAATAGGACTGCCAATCTCTGCCTCAATAATTTACACATACTTTGATTCAATCGCCGGTGAGCATCCAGACAACATGAAAGCTTATCATCATCAATATAGCTGCTGAATAGCTATATTGTTTTTCTCATTTTTCAAATATGATGCAATACAATGACACAAGCTAATGTTTTTGTATTCATTAGCCAAGTCTTATGTTGCAACTCTGGCTTTTTGCAGATTCACTTGTTTCTTTTAAGTTTCAACTTTTTAAAAATGCTTTTCTCTTCTTTCATGCATTTCCCATTTAGGAGGAAAGCAGGCGTTTTAAACAGATGCCACATGGACTCACGAGTTCCTCAGCTCACAGAAAAATATGAGTGTCCTGTCATCCTGCCAGGAAAGTGTGGTGCAGTCCCAGTCCATGTAAGACAAGGTAAATCTCATCTGTACTTTGACACTCGTTTTCATTATTCGGTCATTGAGCCTTTAAAGGTCTCGTGTGCAGGTGATGTAGACAAGAAAGATCCAAAGATCCCTCATGTCCCTATAAAAATAATAAAGTAATATTTGTGCATCTACAACTATTCCTCAATTAAACAGTGTGCATTTAAAAAAAAAAAAAAAATTTAAATCTACGTTACTCATCTTTGTAGGCACTACAACAGAGGTTGCCGTGTAAATTTTTAACATTTGAATGCAGTATTTTCATCATTAATAGTTACACCAGACAGTGAATGTCTGATGGCAATTTACCATCTTATACTGTATTCCACAGTGCCTAAACTCCGACTTACACAAAGACATAACCAGGATGGTTATATGCCTTGCACTCTGAACGTGCACAGTAAAAGCCAAAGTAAAACTGACCACCAGCATCCCGAGCTGATGTTCTCAGTCACCTCAAAAGTGCAGAGGCCAGTTCAGCTGTGGCAGAAAGTTTAAAAAACACAGCTTCTGTTTACTCAGATTCTAACATCAACACAGGACCAGTGGACTTTCATCCAAAGTTATGTGGACTAGACAGCGGTCAGCTTGATGTGCCTCTGACACAAATAAACATCAGCGCAGGCCACAGATAAATGGCTCTCTTCCGATGTGCTGAGTGGCAGCTGAGCATCTGGCATGAACATCAGACAATACATGTGGAGAGGCCTTTTTTGTAGAACCACTACTCTACAAAATTCTTTGACATGTATATTTTTTATACGGTTTTTTTTTTTTTTTTAAAGACATTCTGCAGGACGTTGCTACTTCTGAGACATGACTTTATACAGCCTGCTGCTGCGACAGCTCTGGGTTAAGACCAGAGTCCTCTGGAGACCATGGCCTCTCACATCTGCACAGCTCTAAAGCAGCTGGATGTAACTCAAAAATAATTGCTTCCTCTACAACGTCCAGAAAAGCATGATGTGCATCCTATCTTCGCGACTCCTCCCTGTGGGGATGGCAACTAAATCAACATTTTACAGCCATTTATCATCAGCTAACTTTCCAGCTTTTGTTATTACTTTTCATACTGGCCTAACAAGCGTGAGATCACCAGTTTGATCCCAAGAGGAGACTAATCCCTTTACAGTTGTGTCAGGCAGAGCATCCTGTGTATATAAAAAAATAAAATAAAATCTGCTAACAATCAAACATGCAGAGCTACCTGCTACGGCAACCTCTTGCAAATAAGGGAGCAGCCAAAAGCAGCAGAGTGATTCACAACTCAGCAGCATTAAGCTGGATACATGTTTTGAAGGGTTTTAATACCATTCACAAATTGCTCATTGTTAAAATTTTATAACAAACACCAGCACAATGCTTTTTATAAGTTCATTTGAAGCAATGTTACAAAACAGCGTGGCTCTCGATACTTGTTCAACTGGCGTTTTCACAAAGGTTATGGGACACAAGACACATCTTGCAGAAATAAGACATGGAATTGGAGGATCAACCCCAACTGAGTGACCAGAATACCTCAGGTCTACGCTTCAGCCAGTGCTAATGGTGCCAATTAGCGATAATTCTGTTAAGCAATAATTTGTCAGATTTTCTTAACAGCCTTTTTCTGACGAAACGCAGATGATAAATAAAAACTAACGCACAAGGACAAAAACTATGATGAAATGTATGAACACTTTCTTCAACCAAAAGGAAAATATTGCGGAGAGACTAGACCCAATAAGACCCAATCAAGTTGTGTAGAAAGGTGGGACAAATTTGGAAGTGATGCAATCAGAAGCAATCTCCTTGTGCAGTAAGGTTAGACGGGCACATTTAATCTGTCCCTGGGAAACTGCACGGCGGTTTGTTTTGGAAACGGTACAACTAGCTCCCATGATCCGTTTCCCATGAAAATGCGAAAAAATGTCAACACTTTATGGGAAGAGAAGAGCAGACACATGGACAAATTTCGCATGTGATATCAAGGAAAATAAGACGCTTCGTAAACCATGTGGAGCAACTCGCCGGCAAAAACATCTAACTTTTACTATTTCTATTTTAGTCAACTGACTGAACTTTAGATTCAGTCTACTACTGCTGCTGCTGCTACTCCTCTTATGATATTTAGTTGACTAAAACTAAATCAAGATGTGTTGTCAAAATTAACAACCTTGCCCTGTTGGCACCGGTAAGAATGTGCAGTTCTCATTGCTCTAGCATTATGGTTTAAATTCCTGAATAAATAGAATCCCGAATTTAATATGTTGCAATGTGTCTACATTAGAATTTTTCAATCAAAGAAATCATAGCTATAAGCCTGGTATAAAAAAAAACCCAAAACAAACAAGAAAACCCAACAGGTAACAAAGGAGACTTTTCCTATGCTATAGTTTGTATTGACTGACTAACAATGGTGACCCTCAACAAAACAGTTGGGTCACTTTGACAGTATTTTCTCTGCACATCTGATGTCCACGATGGAATCACAGAGGCGAACACGCAAATTTAAAATCAGGTATGTTGTTGGATTTTATGGGCAGGTCTCAGAAGTTTTTAGCTGCTCCCTACAGTTAAAAGAGCGACGCCGTTTTCAGAACACACACGCAAACAAACGACTAGTAGCCTTACAAAAAAATGATGTTTTGTGTAACAAGTTAATTTAAATCTGCACAATAGATTTCCTTCAGCTGAGGGTGAGTGTACGATTGGTACCGTGAGCAAAACGGTGGACCCAGTAGTAGCAAAAGTCCACTCCCATGAAGGTGAACCACCAGGTCCAGGCAGAGTCCCAAGGCAGCTCCACCAAGCGGTAGTGGTTCCACACATACATGTAAGCACTCAGCTCACAGCCTCTCATCAGCAAGCTGTGGAGAGGAAAGGTCAAAGCTCAGTGTCGGCTCAAAATGCGCTTATGCAAGTACAGCATTCAGTTTGTGATCACGTACAGCTGCGCTCCAAGGGTCACGATATTCATCTGCTCACCTTGTGTTCCATCTTGACAGAAATTTGTACGTCGGGTATAACAAAGCCTCCCCTGTTTGAGTTCACATTATTCAGCTCTATTACCACTCCCCATTTCAATCCCCATTTTAAAACAATGCAGAACTAGCAAAGATTATGTTCCAGCTAATTTTGAAACTAATTTTATATTTACATTGAAGAAGCAATGTGAGACACACTGGTCCTCAGTGACGTCACTGCCTAATTACTGCACTCAGACAGGCATTTCAATACTTTTAATCTTCTAGCTAGTTCATGGTATCTAAGAAGTGTTAGGATATAGTAATAAATTCAACCAAACACACAGGGGAGGAAATCATACCTTTGTGCATTATGTCCTTGGGTTTAAAAAACAAACAAACAAAAAAGACATAGGAACTGGGAAACATGTTTTGACTGCTGTTTTGCATTCCCTTAACCTGAAATACTGCATCCTTTTATCACCTAATTTACCTGTTGCCCTCTTCACATGAACTCACTTTTCACAGGTAATGGTCCTTTAATACAATATTTAAAGTTACAGCAACCCAAAAGAAAAAAAAAAAAAAAACAAGAAAAAAAAACCCTAAACTAAAAACGTCGTATTCTTCAGGCATATATATAAAACACCAAATCATGGTGTTTAAAATGAACAGAAGCCAAATACTGCTTTACTTGCGCTATTACTATGTGACCTGACCTGCCTAAACACTCACAGTGGGAGTCTGGAGACCATGCCAGCAGATATGGAGGCGATTCCATCACTGATTGTGATCACTGGGGCCCCCGTCTTCAGCAGGCCCACCACCAGCTCCAGAACCATCAGTCCCACAAAGAAAGGAGTAGCCTGCACAGAAACAAAATCATGATTCAGCAGTGTTACAAACTATGAAAACAACTGTTCCAAGTCCTCCGTTGCCATTACCCGTTGTGTTGAGCATTTGTTTTGGCAGATGAGCTGAAAGCTTGCAGGACTTTCATGTCTTGTGATCCATGATGTTTGTTTCACTGTATGAGCCTGGAGCAACGGGTATAAAACCACAACCAATTGGCAGATTGGGGAACAAAAACATTTTTCCAAGCACGACAGCAGTGGAGGTAGAAATTATCTCAGTGGATGAATTAAACATCAGTGCTAACCAACAGCAAGCTTTCATTTCGGTGATGTCAGGCAGAACCCAAACAAAATAGAATGAGGAGCAAGATCTTATTTTAAGAAACCTAATTGTCTTCACGCTCACTGATAATATAAAGTCATACATGTTCAGAGAGAGCGCATTAAGTCTGTTAGGCTACACAACTAGATGGAGACCGCAGGTAAACAAGCTACGCATCTTATGTTTCAAGAATAATCAAAGGGCCGATGTCCCCTTTTCCAGCTCCATAATTTCATCATGGACCTCTACTAAATCAACTTTGCATGATTCACATTTCAGTAGAATCTTTACTCATTTTATACCATGCCTTTACGTTCCTCTTCTATTAGAAACAACACACTTCATTATCACTTTAAGGCCATTCTTCTTCTTCTTGGCTGATCTGCACCTGGATTCATCAAAAAAAGGAATGCTTGAATGCTCCACCATTGTATTTAATGCACATTCTGAGCCACAGTTTCACTGACCATGGAAATCTTTGAGCTGACATTGGGTGGGCACATTGGTAGGAAGAAAAAGAGACATCTAAGGTTTTAGGTGTCAGGGACTATTGAAAGAAAACCATAGTAGGGTCCCTTTAAGTCATCCTCCCTTCCATGTTCTGCCATTTTTTGGGTGAAGGTCCTAGGGGCAGTAGACCAACCACAACATCCTAGTCAGATGCTCAAATCACATCAATGTTTCTCCTTTTGATGTGTAGCAGCTCTACTCTGAACCGTTCCTGAATGACCAAGCTCCTTATCCCATCTCTAAAGGAGAGCCCAGACACTCTTTGGAAGAAACTCATGTTCACTACTGGTATCTATGATCTTATTCTTTCACTTAATACTCACAGCCATCGAGGAGGGTAGGCAAGTAAACTGGCCAGTAAATTGCCAGCTTTGCTTTCATGCTTAGCTCTTTTCACCACAACAGATTGGTACAGCATCCATGTTACTACTGACGCTACTCTCTTCACCCTCTCCACTAAGTCAAGAAGACCACAATATATTTAAACTCCTTGAGTTGGAGCAGAAGTTTGATGCTGAAATTGAGTGCACACTCCACCCTTCTCTGGCTAAGAAGCATGGCCTCAGAATTGTTATCCCACTGTTTCATACTCAGCTGCAAACCACCTGATTGTGAGTTGGAGGTCACTGCCTGAAGCAGCTAGAAGAACCACATAATGTGCAAAGAGCACCAAACTGGAAACCTCCCAACACTTGGCTCTGCCTAGAAATTCATTCCTTAAGTCCTGGAAAACAAATATGGCATTTTTAGCATAACCTGAAATAATATTTTAGGAAAAGATCCTCATCTCCTATGCAAGTTGGTGGTTAGTATTTTTTTTTCTTCCAGATGAATGTTTCAATAATTTTAATGCTCATAAGTCAAATAAGTACAATCTTTTTCAAATGTAATGGGCTGCACAGAAACTTTGGGTGTTTTCGCAAGTTAGAAAACACTCATCTAGAAAGATGTGCACCAACTTTTACTCATTTTAAAGATACATATTTAAAAACTGAAAATTAACACTTAAAGAGCAACTAACAACAGTAGAAAGAGTTTCATGAGGCAAAATGGCTGTAAATGAATAAAACCCACTTAAAAAATAAGCAGCAAATAGAAAACAGAAAAAGTTGCCATGAACACATGACAATAACTACTTTTGACAAAACAAATGGTGAGCACTAAGCAAACGGTCAGTGACATGCCTTTATTTGTAACAGTCGTGGAAACCCATAATAACCTCTTGATGGGTTTGTCAAACATGGAACAAATTAGTGAGGGACGGGGTTAGCAAACAGGTCACAGCTACGACTTTGGCAGCGTGTGAGCCCTGCTGCTTAGCTTTAGCTCAAATGTGCTCATTGACCAAGTGACTGCAGTCATAAAGGGGACACATGGCCCCCACAAGAGCAGCAAGGAATGAAAGGCGTGACGAGACCACAGAGGAGCACATCTGCAGGTGAGGAGGGAGGAAGTGTGCGTATTCATGTGTGGATTAAAGTGAGAGTGAGTGTGCACAAATCCCCATGTGAATGATTCCACTTTAACATGCAGGTGTGTGATGCAAGTGTGTGTGAATGTGTGCGCACAAGCAGAGGCGAGAGCACCGCCAGAGACCAGCGATCACACGCAACGCTCCAACATCTGGCAGCAGACTGCAAAGCTGCAGCAAACAAATGGGCTCGCTGCGCAGGCAGACCTCCTCCAAACCCGCTGAGAGAGAGATTATCATTCTGGACGCTGGCCTAACCCCCCCTCCCCTCCTCTCCTCTCCCCTCCTATCTAGCAGATAGCTTTACCCCTGCACCCCTGAGTTCTTGACAGCTTGGGGCAAAAATTTTCAGCAAGGCAGGTCGATTCTCAAACTGCGCATCAAAAAACAAAAAGAAAAGCTCCTCTTCATTATTTTGTCTTTTTAATACTTGCATATCCTTCTTTCTTTTCAGTTCTTTCTGATCTTGCATGCAGTCACACTGTTTGCAATTATATTTTGAACTAAAAGTTACACAAGTCTTTTTTTAAACTTGAGTATACTTTGAGCCTGTGTGGACTGTTTGTTGTGGCATTGTAATAATTGTATTTTATTTTCTTCTGAATTCAACCTTACATGGAAAATGACATTTGTGGACCAGATGTCTGTCCCCCCCCCCCCCCAAACCCCCCCCCCTAAAA
>VVHJ01031693.1:1878-49189 GCA_015107715.1 Tylochromis polylepis
ATGAGCCATCAAGAAGCCTTCACACCTCCACCAGCCCCAACAATAGAAACACCTTGGACACTCATCCCCCCCCCCCCCCCCCCCCCCCCCCCCCCCCCCCCCCCCCCCCCCCCACAGCCCCCCCCCCCCCCCCCCCCCCCCCCCCCCCCCCCTGTTCCCCCCCCCCCCCCCCCCCCCCCCCCCCCCCCCCGGGGTCTCTCTCTTGCTCTCTCTCTCATACATACACACAAAGTAGACCCAACATTATTCACACCTGAGTCACTGAGAAGTCCAGTGACTAAACCCTGCATACACATCTCTCCTACACAGACCCTGTAACTCACAACACATACACACATAGTCTTCCAGTCTTACTTCACCCTCATCCCTCCCCATAAAGCAAACTCCTTTCAGCTCCTCTCCCTTTTCTTCCTTTATACTCTCTTTTGAACCCCCTTTGCTTTCCACCTTCTTTTGTACTTTTTGCTTTCACGTTGTCACACTGCTGTGTTGGTGCCGAATCGCCGTATGTTGGCCAGTACGGTGAGGATTGTGACTGCAAGTCCCTATTTTCAGCCCATCATACCCTGGTGCCCAGTTGGGTGCTGTCCTGTAGGCATATGGTGTAGCGGATAGCAGATCCTGGGCCTTTCGAAAACCCTTGGGGGTATTTTAAACAGCTTTCCATCCCACGCGCCTCTCTATGCCATTCCCTGGAATCTGGTCTGCCACTCTCTGCTTTGGGTGCGGTCTGTGAAAGTCTGTTCATGACTTATCACTTTATGATCCTATTGGTGTACAGTAGTAGCACCACCGAGCAAAACACAGTCATGTCTTAAAAGCTCCCACACATACAGGAAAGTGGAGGATGGGGAAAGGAAAAACAGGAAGTGGCAGAGGAATGTGAAGAGGAGGAGGTGGAGGAGGAGGAAAAGAAAGGACAGGACACACTGCTTCGATGATACTTTTTGCTGTTATGTAAAGAGAAGGAGAAAATAGGTCCTGGACCGTTGCCAGAGAGCATGGTGAATCACCAGCAAAGAACAGGCACGACATGAGTGTGCATAAACACACGCGCGCACACACACTGGCACACATTCTGTCCCATTTCTTCACCCCAACTGAGCTTTGCAGTACAGGAAGTACAGCAGATGATGAGTTGCCTTTTGGCACCATTAAAATGTGTAAAAACGTCAAATGGCAGGACTGACCCTTTGCACCTTCTCATCTTTTTGCAACCACGAAAGAGCAGTAAGCTGACTTGCTGTGTGCCTTACACATCAAGGCCACTAATACACAGAGCATTCAGGTTCATAGCTCCTTTATTTACTTAAACTTTGACCTTCACCAACCAGGCTGACCTCCACAGTTTGCTTTCATCCCTTTTTCGCTTGCCTATTGATTTTTATTCTTTCATTTATTTATTTGTTGTCAGTTGTTACCTAACCATGCAGAAAGCTGTTCCCCAGTGCACATCCCTTACTCACCATGAAATACTCAGGGTGTTCTTACCTGTCTTAGTCTGACTGAGACACTGTTGATTCTAATGAAACATCATCATTACATTTGTAGTAGGTGGACATTCCTGCCCGCTTCGTCAGTCAGTACTTTACTCAAGGCAAAACCCATACTTCTTTAACTACTTCATAAAAGACGAGACAGAGTGTCAGGGATGGAATGTACTGGATAACCATGTATTAATTTTGCATTAGTGAATTAATCAATTCAAATATAAGTCAATTGATAAATTATTCAAATCTTCTTGTCATGCACATTTGAGAAGAGTGGGCAGAAGGAAAGGTGAGAACCATTTCAGATTGGATTTATTAATATTCATGACATTTTTAAAATGAAGTAAGAAAAATAGCCATCAATTCAGTTAAACACTCATATAATTAGGAGTGTTTGAGAGAGACAATTCCCACGATGATACAATTCCCTACAATAAAAAGCAAAGGGTTTGATTTCTCTTGTCTCCCTCATCTTATCATAATTTCTACAACCTTTCAAATCTTGCTGTCTTTTTAAACTGCAGCTTGACTGATAGAACTCAGAGAGAGATAAATAAATGAGAAGATGATGAATCTTCCGTATGCACATCATAAGCAAAAATAATTAACAAGCCAGTGCAAAATTCTTGCTCTCCACCTGCAACCCGCTGCTGGCTTGCTGAGAAGTCAGGTATTTGTTTGCTGTATTTTTAATTTTTCATCATTCCTTGGTGTAGTCAATCATCGTCATTTTTTTTCTGTTTCCTAGAGGTTAGTGCTGTGCTCTGGAGAGTTATGGAGACAGGCCAGCCAAGATTTAAAGCAGTCCCGCACCTGACCCAAAGGAAAGCACTGCTGGATACATTAGCATGATAGCGATATGATTATGTCAGAACGGACATGAAGGGTTTCAATTATTTACAGGTGATGTGCCCGTTGAATTGGCAATGAAGTGGCTCGTAAATTATCCCCTCTGTCTAATCAAGCCTCCAGCGGAATAATGGAGCAAGTACTGATGTGGAAGAAGCTCTTTCTCGTTTCCTTTCTCTCTTCAGTATTTTGGGTGTGGATTGGCTACTTTCACAGTGGGATGATAACACTCTCCAGATGACATTGGTTGAAAGGCAAGAAATGTGCCAGCGAGCACAGGTTTAAAACACCTCCACTTCATCACTGCTCAGTGCTTTACTGCGCTTTATGTCACCAGACAATGATACACTGACAGCCAAGCATCAAATGTGCAGCACCAGCACCTAATGTGCACCTTGGTTTTGTGCCTGAAAGAGAGAGTATGAGAGACAGACATATAGACACACTAAAGAGAGAGAGAGTGAGAAAGAGACAGACAGGAAAATAGAGTGATGCTGTAATGGTTGGCATGGCTCTGCTCCAATGCAGACCTCCAAACAGAGCAACACTGTTCAGACAAAACACAGCCAGCCACCAGTCACTGGCTCCTTTCTAGCATCTTCTTCAGAGGCCCGTGGCATTGAATTCTGTTCAGCTGAATGATGGTGTATTTGATTAAAAGATATTCAATATGAGTTTATTACTCGGTTTTATGTGTCCCCAGTGAATGTGTTTGATTTCTTGTGTATCCTGCTGATATGCCGACACGCTGCGATTGATGCAACCTACAAGCTCTAACCACAATGTTAATCTCACAGAGGTTCTCAACTGTATTGAGTAATAATAAACCTATTTTAAGGAAACAAAGACAGGGATTCGCCTTCCCCACCCACCACCATCGCAATCCATAATCACCTTAGGCGGTTTACACTATAAGAAGGAGAGTGAGAAAAAGTAGAAATGAAAGGAGGATGGGGAGGCAAAGGGGAAGTGAGATAAAAGCGAAATATAATGGTGAGAGAGTACCACCTACCGTTCTGGTGTCTTCTGGCAGAAGACTCATTTTGAGGGGAAGATCGGGTGGTCTGTTCACAGCTAGAGCCAGAGCTGTCTTTCCTCCTCTCTCCCTCAAGAAGTGAATAAGGGGTGACTGCACCCACAATTTGGGGATGAGAGGATTAGTGGCAAGTAGGAAGGTGGTTGGGGGCTGTTTTTTGTTTGTGTGCTTACTATTCCCTGCTATGCATTGTGGCAGTGGATCTGGATTTTTTTTTTTCAATCCCATGTTCTCAAAAATAGAAACATCACAAACAACATAACAAGCCAATGTGCAAGAGGAGAAGAGGGCAAAATAAGAAGCCCAATGTGTGCTGTGCTCCTGTATGTGTTCACAGTTTTATCCCAGCCTTTTTCAGACTTTCCCTGTCACCACATAACACATCCTTGGAGTCTGTTTATTCTCTGTTCCCTTTTTAATGCCTTTACAGACAGCAAATCCCCAGCAACCTCCAAAATGTCTGAACATCCCCATCTTTGCTTCTATTTCGATCGCATTTCATTTTCCTATGAACAAACACAAAGCTCACAGGGGGAGACAAAGCATTAGGGTTATTATGGGTTTAAAGCACTTAAAAGCTTCTGGCCATCCTGACACTAGGCAATGCAAGGGTCCAGAGGAGCAGGGAAACATTATGCTCCAATTTTTAAAGAGAATCAAGTCCCAGATGTGTTTTCTGAAGTGTTTAGAAGTAAGCCTATGCAGGTTTATACTCTGTATGCACATATAATAAATTTTATGCTTGCATGCAATGATTGTGCAATCTCTAGAAGCTGTACGTGCACGTGGAACTTCTCAGTGTTGCTTGTGGCTGACAGTATTAGCTCATTGCTGTGCAACAGTCAGATTCTGTATCACAGCATCTTAGGCTGACTCTTTAGAGCTCTCTCCCCTAGGTCACACATGGAATTTAAGAGCTTTTCTGAGGCAAAGAGGTGTGACTCGCCCTGAGACTCCCCTCTCGCTCTTTCTCTGCATCTGCGTCTCCCTACTCTCTCTCTCTTACTTATTTCTCCACACTTTATTTCCCCCTGCTTTGCTGCTCCACTCAAGAGTCATGGGGTGCACACTCAGTGGTAAACCAGTTTCATTTAGTATGTTTTCACATTTTTATCCAATCATAGCATGCTCAGAGGTTTCAAAAGCCACATGACACTTTTATTGGGGCCTAATTAAGGATCTGTGATTTAATCCATGTAATTTAATAGAGATCAGTCATGGGTGTGAGGCTTTGGCTTTGTGAATAGGAAAGCTGATACATTGCAACCCCATGCATTCTGCTGCAGCACATTAGGGTTAAAGGGCTTTTCATTAGGGATAATATTAATGCGTGGTATGTATACGCCACCTGTTGGACAATGAGGGTGCAAAGGTCTTCATCCTTTACACACGCCCTGTGGCTTCTCTGACAGTTGTAGCTACAGAGCACAGCCTCTCGGGTGGTTTTACCGCTACCAGTAGATCAGTCTGTACTTGAAGCCATCGGCTCTGTGATTGCCTCTTAGCTTTCTCATTGTTCACATTCACATTCTTTCTGCATACACAAAAGTGGATGAAGCATTTTCACTTATTACTTTTGTTTTTCAGAGGTGTGTCTACATCATAGAATGATTGGGGCTGACTGCCTTGTTATAATTGTTCACACTACATGTACAGTCAACCCTTGAGACTATCTGATAAACTTTAGCTATGTCTTAGATTGTTATAATATCAGTTGCTCTCATAGAAGGACTGAAATGCAATGCTGAGAAGTGTTTTCTAAGCTTTACAGGGAGTGGCTTGAAAAAAAGTAAGAGAGACAACTGCCTGGCATTGTTCTGTCCTTTTCAGTAGCCCTTCACAGCACTCAAGCAGCCAGTTTTGTGACACAGTGTTGAGCGGGGAGAAAGCACAAGAGCTAAGAACGGCCCGGGTTGGCTGGGGTGAGGGATTGCGTGCTGGGAGGTGTCTAGACGGTTTGGGATAAGAGGCTAGACAGAGGGAGGAAAGGAGACTGGCAGAGTAGTCTGGGCCAGAGGGAGGCCATGTCGAGGGCATGGCTGGATGGGTGCCTTATCTAAAATCAGGTCTAGTCACCATGGACCTCAGCTTCTGGACATTAACGGCACTGACAGTTGACAGGGAGAGCAGCCACTTCCTGGCCCAACACGCCATCACTCACTTGTGCTTCAGTCAGAGATGTCTCTCTCTGTTTCCACCCTGATCTGCCATTTGACTCTATGTTGTGATCCATGCAAAAAGCAGCCCAACGGCTGAACCAGCTGAACATTTCTTTCTGCTGAATTTATAGTGTGTAAATTTAAATGTATCTGCAAGATCTCACATTGTTTTATAAAACAAATGTCTGGCAGTCAGCCTAGATATGCTCTGAGTCTTGAAGAGTTCCAATCTGGCTCTGTCATGCTGAAGTCACAAATTTATGGGATCTCTCGACTCTTATATGAACCAAGTTGTCTAGTTGATCCTTGGTAAATGAGGAAAAAAATTCGATGACTAACATTTCCTATGTGTCTCATCTCTACCACTCATTATGCCTGAGCCCTACGACAGTTTGGAGGACGTTGGAGGCATTGCCACGTTGGCCATATGCTTTCCACGGCTCCTATCTGTCAGAATGTCAGGACATGGTGGGGGTGCGCTTTTCTGCACCAACAGAGGAGTGGAGCGCAACACTACAGGAGGCCCTCATTACCAACACACCCCACCAAAAGAGACTCAGGGATGGGCGAGAAGACATACTGAGCGATGTGTTTAGAACCAGAGGGTGAGCCATTTAAAAAGCACTCAACCCAAGCAACTGCCCCTCCCTCTCTGCAGCTCCATTATCACAGCAGAAAATGTGACACAGGATTTTTTTTAAAAGTAGATGCTTCAACAGATTAACAAAGTAATTAAGGCAAACAAATTGATTCGCTCAACATTTTAATTGAACTTTTGCCTTTGTGTCTCCATCTGGCCAATCCCCTCTTACCCACAGCCAAACACCTCACATGTTTATCTGAACTGCCATTAGGGGACTTATATTGTGCCCCTCACCTCTTGGATAACAAATGTTGCGGAAGCTACGGTTTTCACATCTTATTTTACACATTATAGTGTTTGCACTATCCTTGACATGCAACATGTTTACTTTCTAGGTTGCATATATATCATTTGGCTTTTAGTAAGGCTTTATGTCACTCACCATTCCCAGCCCTCCATCACCACTGAGCCATTAAATTTATATTGGGATCCTGCTTTCAGATGGTCAAGATACAAATCAAACTTCTGGTCTTGAGAATCTGTAATCTATATATCTCGAGCTAGGGTGCATTAGTGGTCTGGTTGCTTCTCACACAGGCTGTTGAAACACTCAGTGGAGGGAGGATCCATTAGAAATCAGGCAAACTTTAAGGGACACTTTCTTTAAGACTTTTCAAGGGAGACATTATTCAAAAAGTTATCTCTGCAGGGGTAAAGCCACTTCTCAGTTGACTAATAACTATCAAAGCAGCTCATCTAAATCTCTACTTTATTTTCAAAATGTTTCGGTATGGTTTTACGTAGAATTGCTCTAGCCTTTGAATAGGTTTATTTCCGATATGTATTCATGTAGAAAATTTCACTTTAAGTTAAATGAAATGCTGTATTCCACACAGCCAAGACGACTGGATAGTCACAAATATCTCAATATGAGTATACTTTGCATTCAGCAACAGTGTTGTGATATAATAGATCATTAGCGACCACAAGAAGACATAAATCTGTCCTACTCGTGCTATTTAGAAATGGAAACTTGGAGGCTGATACAAACAAACTGCTCATCTGTATAATTGCATTCAGGCAAGGATTTTGTGTCACAATGGTGTGACTGGTGTCTGACTGCATACCAGATAACGCAGTTTAGTATGCACCCTGCTCTTCCAGAGATGACCACAAGTTTAGGAGGTATTAGGTCCGGATAGAGAGGGTGGAGCCCATTGCAGCGCTACACAATGTCCCCTAATTAAATTGCTCAGTCCCATGTACTGTGGAAGCTAGCGGCTCGGCAGATGTAGCGCCATGTTAAACTTTATGTTGCTTGAAAATGGCTTCCGCTCCAAGTGCATTTGAGACAGAGGTGGTTTGACTGTAAAATGATGTTTTTTATGGCACCGTTATCACGGCGATATTCCTTAAAGATGCAGCGCTACACACTGTGGCATTCTCTGTCTGCAGGAAGGAGCAAATTGATATGAACAGATCAACAGAGCTATGCCCTTCTGGACGTCCTTGGCACCATACTTGGCCCTAAAATTGATTTCTCTCCATATCTCCTATGCCAAAAAACTCTCATTCAGAGATTTTATACTCCCACTGCTGACACATTTTGTTCAGGTTTGGAGAGGATGTACTGTTGGAATGTCATTCATTTACTCCCACATTTTTTTTCCACACTTTTGAAGTAACCTAATAGTCTCACGGTGTATTTGATCAGTTTTGTGTATGTGTATGTTCATGTTCATGCATGTGTGAGAACTCGCAGTATATAAATTGCCAGGAGCAAAGAGATTGCTTTTGATTTAATGGCTATTGCGCTTGACTTTGTGTGTGTTCCACTGTAGTAGTGTGTCCTTTCTTTGCCTGTGTTGTAGCAGGTAAACTCTCTCTGCCCAACATTATTTACACATACACGTACTTACGCTGAAGAAGCACACACACGTGCACGCACAAATACACATACTGCCTTGGCTATGCTCCATTAAGTGGCCAGTGTCTTAAACAGGATGCTGACGTAAATGCCGGGGTTGGGAATATAGGACAGATTGTGTATACGTGTGTGTTTGTGTGCGTGTGTCTCTGGTCTCAGTTTTATTCTCAGTGTCCTTATTGTCTCTCCCAGTGGACCCCCTCCACACACGCCCTCCTCTCTGTGTTTGTGGCCTGCTGAATTCTATTGATCAGGCTGTGAAAGCTTGAATGGCTAAAGAGGAGAACAGAGAGAGGCAGAGAAAATGGTATTTTGGAGCCCATGTGTGTTCTTCAAATGATGTGTGTATATGGTTATGGATTTAATTGGTGAGCCAATTAAAAGAAAAGCTACAATAAATATTCCAGAGTAGCTTAGATATTTGTTTTCTTTATTATCACTGGTGATTTACTACTATTGTTGCTATGGACACTTAGAGTTGTGTAAACTGCCTCTACGGATTGCTCTTTTTACCGAAGGACTGAATGGAGATTTCTAACCAGACCATATCGCATTAAGACCTATTTCATAAACTTTCCAGTCAACTAACAGGTTCTAACAGAGGCACGCACTGCATGAACACAACAAGCTTAAATAACTGCAGGTGAAACTGCAGGAGAAAGGTCACCTGTCGTTGTTGTTACAGATGGCCAACTACAGTTGAATTTTACAGTTTGAGCAACTTTACTGTTCTGTGTGCCTTTTAAAGGTTGAAAAACGGAAAAGCAGAAGTGTAAATGCAAGCAGTTGGCATGTTCATGCAGTGGGAGGTGTGAATGGAGGTTTCCTACCACAGAGAGAAACTGCTACTGTTCAGACCCTCCCTTAGGGCCACAGCATCGTCAATTTCTAGCTTCTCGTATCACAACACAATAGAAAAATTTGTACTATCAGCATGGTTTATTGGTTGCTGTTGCTGAGAGGCAGAAATTCCTCAGACAGATCCAGTGGACTTTATGCTTTAATCTTAAGTCTCAGACCATCAGAATACTTGTTCTTTTAAATAAAATAGTCGAACAAAAGATAGTTATAGGCATAAATTAATGCTAAATTGTGTTACGCTGTCTTTGTGTGCCATGATGACTGAATAAGACTGGATTTACTTCTGTTACTGAATTTGGTAGCCTGTTCTTAATTTACGCGTATTGTTATTCTATTCTAAACTGGTTTCATATGGGGATGCTTCTGCTGGCATTATTTCCGGCAATTCCCCTGTTAGAGGGCAAGGTCAATGCTAATCAGTGCTTATATAATGTATTTGCATGATCATATGGGCTTTCCATCTTAATGACACTAACGGAAAATGCTATCTCATACTTCGCTTCGAATATCCAATCAATGCACAAATGGCATCCTCTGTAGTAATTAAGAAAGCCTTGACACATGGCTAATGTTGTTATCACGCTGTTTAAACCACTGGGTGACCATTTGTGTCTTGTTGATAGGGACATTGACATCCTGGAAGGCACTGTTCCCCATCAAGAAAGAAATGCATTATGGGACAGTCACTAAAGATTCATTAATTAATAGCATAGATTTTGTCTGGATGAAAAACTAGCTGAGAAATGCTGGAATCTAAATCATAGCAAAAAAATTTACCCCAGACTCAGAGACAGTTTGTGTGCTTGTCGTGTAATATACATGCCATGTAACAAGCAGCAATGACCATAATCTGACTCAGCCTTGACTCTCGTGTTTGTTATGTGCAACACAGACTTCTTCTTCTCACTTTTTTAAATTGAAAAAAAAAGAAGCTACATATTCTTTTTTTTGTCTCCCTTCTACCCTAAGGTCCAACAAATGGTGAATGAGGTGCAAAACAAAGAGTTCTTTGAAGAACAAAGTGAACCTGCCACATACAATGACTGCCTGGAGACAAATCCTATCCCCTAGATTGCATGCTTTCAAGACAGGAGAGAGAAAAGCATCCCTAACAACAAAATGATATAAATTACCACTGTTATGGTCTATACGGTTCAATTTAATGTGCTTGTAATGATAAATTATTTTGGTTATGAATCTAAAGTGGACCTGAGTGCAGTCGGAGCAGCAGGACTGTTAGAACAATTGCAGCTGTCTCCCAGGGCTGTGGCCATTAGTCAATAAATTAGAAAGTAATTAGTTTCTGCTTCTGTGGCTCTATTTGAAGCGCTTCACACAGGTGTAATGAAAATTTATTGGAGCTGTTGATCCGGAGGAGAAAAGAAAAGTAGGGGATTTGTAGCGTGTGATTGTAATGTAGGATTTCCATCTGCCTTTCTTAGTTTTTGCTTGCAGTGTGACTGGTAAGGCTAGCCTTGATGACCAGTACAGTAACATTTTGCTTTATTATTTTTTTTCTTTTAGTTTTGTCAACTTGCCAGTAGGTTAGCAACCATAATAATTTTTGTGCAAAACGTACTTTTTAGAATATTTTGAGTTTGAGATTTTAAATTAGTCGAGTTTTGGTTAAAAACAAAAACAAAACAAAAACCTGCCCTGCTGCTTAAAATAGGAAAGTAAAAGACATTTTTTTCTTTGCTGGAATATAACAATGTGTACTATGCTCACACGAGCCTATGAGGAAGACAGCTATATCACTGGGATATCTGTTTCATTTTAATTCTCAGTGCTTTTTGGCCAGCGGGCGTCTCATCACCCTTTGTTGTTCACACAGCACTTTCATTTTTTCCAGTGTCATCTGACGCACCGTCTCTGTCCTCTTACTATCTCATAAAAAGAGGGAGAAAGTCAGGCTTCAGCCATCAGGTTTACCCTAATTGAACAGCTTCACATTTCGCTTTCATGCCATTGTGTGTGGATCAAGGCAGTCACATGAAGCGTTTTGTTGGCAGACAACATCAAGGCTATTTGTTTTGTCTGGCGGAATGTAAGGTCAACAGGAGAGGGAGAACAGAAATTGGAAAACATTCGCACAAGTGCGATGTCAATGAATGGCATGAAAGACAGTGGGAGGGAGCTGCTGCGGCAGCATATGGGTAAAAAGAAAAATTAGAGGTGAAAGAGAGATGAGGCAGAGAGAGGAGGCAGTGACGAGATGAAGAAACAGGCGTGAAGTTTTGAAGGCAGCAAAGAGAGAGAGAGACAGAATGAAAAAGAACAGAAAGGACAAGGAGTGGAACAGAGGCAGGATGGACGGATGGATAAGGACAATCAGGCAGATTGGTCCCAGCCCAGGCTATGGCCAATTAGAATAAAATTAGCTGGACCTTGGCAAAGGCTAGGGCGCACAGTAGGGCATGGAGGGAAGGGAGGGGAAGTGGGGGAGGGGCAAAGGGGGAGAATATCCCGGTGATTAAAACCAAATGATTAGTGGTGTGCAAGGCAGAGGGCTAGAGAACCAGGGTCACCTGAGCCTGGAGGGAGAGAGAAGGTCTAATAGTAATGAGACCAACCTTCTCTCTCCTCGTCATCGCCCTCCTCCTCTCACCGCCCCTTACCTTCTTTTTTCTTGTTCAGGCTCCCATTTTTCTCCTGTAACCACTTTTTGTTCATCTTAACCTACTCTGTATTTACACATCCTACCATTTTCTGTCTCCCAGTGTCCCTTCCCCTGTCTGCAACTCACAGTCTTCCTGTAGTAAACCCTGTTACTATCTATCACTGTCTCTTGCCTTTAGCCAAAGCATACACTAATGCAATTGTAGCGAGACCCAATTTAGCTTTCTGTGATAAGCAAAGATTTATGAGTAGTTGATCTTTTTTAATCACTATTGCAGATCTGCAGACATATGGTAATAGAAGAATTGAGCTACTACATAAACTCAACACAATAATGGCGTTTATTAGAGATTATATATGTGCTGCTGCTTTAGTTTGAAACAACAGTTGGGCCCAAATGCAAAGCAGGAATCCTGTATGTGTATTTTGGCTCACTATTCTGTTTTCCACACTGTATAACAATAATTTTAGGAATCCCCAAAAATGTGTCTGTCAGGGTGTGAGACACCTCACATAAACAGAGTAGCTGCAACGACTGGATGCTAATATTTTTACCGATTAGAAAAGATAAATGGATTTCTACGACATGACTAAGACTTTAGTATAGACATCAAGCTTAAGATTAGTTTGTTTAGTGTTTTAAAGTGTAGTAAGCTTCAGGATCAGGTTTTTTTAAACAGTCTTTATACTAAACAAAGTAGTGGAACCCTTGTCATGACAGTTACAGAAGGTTTTGCACGGTTTAGAAATTATTATTATTTTCATTATTTTTTTTTTTGTGGGGGGGGTGCTCTCTTGGAGGACTTTAGACAACCTTTCATGTCTTTCTCAGTTTTTTCCCACTGAGGAAACCTTTGCAAGAGAAGACTCTAGAGAAGCAGCAGAGCACTTAATCAGCTTCTTATTGTGACATCTGCCATGGTAGAGATATCATTGTGTCTATTTCCAACAAAGCAGCCAAGGTAACATCAATACGCTATGAGTCAACAGGTAATCATGCAGAACGTGCAGTGAGGTCTGCAGATGAGATGAGAGAAATCCAGCTCCTAGATGCTGTTCTAAGCTCCAACTTGCCTTAATTACATACCTATTTGCAACCTTCTCTAAATTGCATTTGCTTTGCTGTGAGCATATTCTTGTCTAGCAGAGACTTTTTTCAAGAGCAAAGAGCTAATGTTTCAGTTTAACTTAAGTATCATCTGCCCTCCTCACACCCTTCACTTTTTAAATCTGTTCCTTTTTCGTTCTTTCACAATCAATTTCTGTACTTTCTGTATCTTTCTCAGTCTCCGTTGTAGTAGATATCCCTCTGCAGAGAGGGCGAGTACAGTAGGTCTGTCAGCCCTGGAGGACTGAGAGAGATCAGAAGACATGTCAGAAGTCTGGTGGGTCTTTTCCACATAGACCCCACTCAGGTATGTGGATAAAACCTAAAGAGCAAACGCAAATACAGCCCTAGGTCCACACCACAGGTCTGTAGCCAGGGGAGACAGGAATGGCCCCTGACATCCTGACAGACATCCTTGAATAAAGAGTGATATCCATAGGGTGGATTGCCGTGTAGAAAAAATGTAATTCTGTGTGTGTTCCATGGTACTATGCGAAGAAACATGGGTAGCTGTATGCACAGTGGGAAAGAGAGAGAGGTGATAAATGGACAGTGTACTATATGTGACCATTGTTTGAGTTGCCAAAGTGCTTTGTTGTTGGCCAGTGATTATCTGTGTTACAGAACACTATGATGAGTTTTCAGTTTGAAGAACATCGTAAAGGAGGAAAAAGTGGGCAAATAAAGGTCTTTCCTGTTGGCTACGTGTGATGACTTAGCCAAGCCAGAAGAAATATAGCACAGTCTCACACATAAGGCCGGGGGACCTGTATCACTTTGAAACCAAAAAAGTAGAAGTAGAATAAAACTACTGGTGGCTGCTCCAGAGCCCCCAATGTATTGTACTGTATTACAGTGCCCCTGAATGGCCTCCGGTCGGAGGTGAGCAGTGGCAATTTTAGCTGGCTCCTGACAGTGGACAGGAGGCCTGGTCAACTGGACGACAGTGAGGGTCACAGGTTCCCCTGGGGAGGAGATATCCCAAAGGGGGTGGGCAGATGGGGTCTGGAATGAGAGTGTTCTGAGACAGGTGGATGGTTGTCACCCTTATTTTGCCACCGCCAGCAAGCAGGTGGCCTCTCCCTCCTCCTTTTCCACTCAAGGGTCACCTTGACATGGCACTGCTTCCCCATGGGTCCCATCCCTTCATATACACTCTATACACACACACACACACACACAAACAAACACACACACCCTTGTGCTCACACAGACACGCCAATGGTTCTCTGCTCCTCTCAGTCAACCCCAGCACCTGGGGACTGGGAGTGTAAACAGTCGCTCTCAAGGTTGAACCCAGGTGTTTCATTTCCATTAAGGCCCTCATCACATTCACAGCCTCCTCCCTCTGACTTTGGTCATAACACAGACAAAATAGTCATTAAATTTTAGATTACCTTCTCTTTGCCTTTGTAGATGTTGAGATGCACAGGGTCTATTTTAAATGTCTTTCTATGAAATAATTATCTCCCAACTCTTTGCACTCGACGTCTTCAAAAGAGGATGTTCCATTGATGATTTTTGCCCTACATCATAGCTTTGCTCTTGCCGCAACTCTAAAACCCAATATAGCATAATTAAACTAACACAGTGACATCAATAAAGACAGAAGTGCTCTGTAATTACAGTCTGTGCTAGGACATCATAAGCAGGCAGTGTCATCACCCTAACGAAGGAAATAAATCGATGGCAGACGGACAAAGCCCCGCTTTACAATCCCCTTCTCCTCTGACACACAAAGCCAACCATAAACACGAGTAAGGCAAGAGTTTAATGGCAATCTTAAAGTTGCAGAGGCCACTAGCTTGTCTTTACTGCTCCTGCCCTGCAATACAATGGGTGCCTTGACACTTTAACCACTCCCTTACTCTCCTTCATTAGCTGGGCTTCTCTCTGTTTCTCCTCTAAGCCTGCCTTTTCCCTTTCCCTCCTCTTCTCTATGGTGTCTAGTCTCCTCATCCTCTAGAGACACATGAGTGGCAGGCCTTCCCCTTAATAACTGTGTATTCCAATTCTGACACAATTGCACACAAACAGACACACAGATATAAATACACACAAACACACGAAAAAAAAATATATGTTGCAGGATTCAAGATTGGCATTCCCACGTTGCTGCTTCCTGCAGAGAACCATGTGGATAGCAAGGCTAAATGTCAGAGAAAGATAGTCCACATGCACATACACATACATGCGGGGTTGCGCCCACAAACCGTACAGACAAGACACCACACACTGATAGTGTTTGGAGTGTGAGGCTAAATGTCAAGGGATGATGTAAATTCTCATGATTGTTTCCAGAAGTAGTTTATCACAATGCCAACGATGGCAAGATTAGTGTCTCATTGTCCTCAAAGAGCAGGACACTTGCACTCCAGCGCAAGTAGTAGACAGTGTTTGTGTTTCTGCAATCAGTAGCACTTTACAGCTTGGTAATATCATGATTATTGAGTGGTGATAGTTTGATGATAGAGTTTTAAAGAAAACGATTAGTACCCTGTAATTAGCAAAGTAACCAGGAATTAGCAAAAGGGTATAACTGGCTAGTATAGAAAGAAAATGATCTTACAGGGTGGTAAGGGGGCAAAAATAAAGACTGAACATCTAATCATGTCAAAGAACATTTAAATAAAGTGTTGAAGCATAAGAGTATAGCAGTATTTTTGAAACAATGTAATAGCTTACTAACAATAAAATTAATGCTAGTTAAAGATTAAGATTAGAATTTTTTGACATATCATGCCACAATAGAACCTTCAAAAACACATAAAAATCATGTCAAGATCATCAGGCAATTGCTCTTTATCATATATAATATAATGATGAAATGTATCTTTCTTTATATTCCAAACATCCCCTTTTGTGAAAAGGTAATACTGTTGTATATGTTTAGTGATATAACTTTCTGTTACTTGGTGTTTGTTTCTGATTCTTTTTAGTTTCTGTGTAATAACCATAAACCAGAGCCACAGAGTGCTAGCTGTAACTTTCTGTTAATGTTAGTATTTTATGCTAACATTGCTTTCTTATTATTACTTTGGTAATTGCATGGGTTAACCGAACTATTACCTCTTTATTATCAATCTATCGCTATAATAATTCAGTTCTGTTACCAAGCTGTACTGTCAAGTGTTGCCCAGAAATCTATACTAATATTTCTTCTCAGTGTCTGTTCTCTGCATCAAGGTTTCCAGTTGAGATTAGTCTGGGCTAAATCCAAGCGTGTTACATGCAAACACGAGGGAGTGTATGGACCCGACCCAAGACTCAAATCAGAAATAGGGATGCCTGCAATAGTTGAGTTTGTATAAAAATTCTTTAAACATCCAGTGTAGTCTCAGGGTGACATTAGTGCATCTTTCTTAGCCTTCTTTCCCCCTACACATCATTTGTTAAAATGAACTAATGCTAAATATTCCATTTACAAGAAATATGAGAAACTAGTGAGTTGTAAAGTTGTGTGTACTACTAAATGTACGTATCACATCAATTTGTAAAACATATTTAATTCAGGAGTGTGTCTCTCTGTTGCCCTGAATTATATGCGGCATGCAGCCAGAAGCAAACTCTAGCCATTCTGGGCTGTTGCCTGGACTCCCCACCCTAACTTGCTGCCTACTTGCTGAGGTGACTGATGAGCAGACTCACTGGTGTGTCAAATATGTGGGAAATAGTCAATCAGCTAGGCTGGTGTGACAAGCCTGTGTATTTCTGTGGTTTGGAAATGCTGTTTCAAAAAAGTGTGTGAAAGTCATGCTCGGTGCCAGACTGAGGATAAACATTTTATGGTTTTGGAATAGGAGAGTTACGCCTCTTCCTTCTCTGGAAGGTATGGTTAGATGCTAATTTTATCTACAGTTAGTCCACCCCAAGCTGCGTGGTATTTATTGCGCAATCCTACTATTAGGGCAGCCCTGCTTGAGTGTATTTCTGTCTGTCTGTGTATTTGTGTTTGTGCATTGTGTAGCTGAATATATATATATATATATATATTTTATTTTATTTTATTTTTTTTTACATAAATGAGAAAAAGATGGGAAGAAAGGAAAAATATTATGTTTTGGACTGGATAATTTATGGAGGAGATACTGTTGATGTGATTTAGTGTGTGGGTGCTCCATGGGCCACTGAACATGGAAAATGAGAAGGCAGAGGTGGCCATGATTAGAGGTGTGCCTTGTTGACTACTTTACGAGTGTATTCAGATGTCTGTGTACATGTGCACATCAACGGCTGTAGGAACTTGTAGTTGAACAGGCAAAGGTAAACACAGCAGGCCACACAGAGTCTATCATCTTCATTGTCTGGGTAATAACTGTCAGTGTTGGTGTGTATTACCAGGAGAAGCAAAGTTGACTTTTCTCGTGCTTTACTCAGTCATACTGTGTGTGTGTTTGTATTTATATGATTATGTGTGAGGTCCTAGCCCCAGCTGATGTATCTGAGTGATCTCAGACATGTGTTAGGGGCCAAGATGAAGGGTCATCATGTACAAACACACCCGGGGAAATAGAGTGTGGAGAGAGCGTTGGGGCCCGTGGGACCACTTGACTAACACTCTCACCCATGAAATCATATACCACCCAACATGTTTCTTCTGTTTGCCTTCATTCAGCTACTGGAAAACAGATTATTTGGTCTTTGAATAACATCAACAGAACATGTCAGAAATAAAATTGCAAAGAGTCCACAGGATAACAGTGGCAGTAGACAAGAATAAGAATCAAAACGCCAGGGTTCATTTATCCATCTCCTTAAGCCGCTTAGTTCAATCAAGGTTGCAGTGGCAAAGCAGAGCATCCCAGACATCTATGTTCCCCACAACTTCTTCAATCTCCTCCTCGTTTTATTTTTTGGGTTGTCATCTATGATGATAGGTGTGGGCAGGGTACAGGGAAAGCATATAGACTAACCAAGTGCACAGATATGTGGCTTCAGGTTTTCTAGTCATGTATATATTTTCAGCAACCCATAGATAATATTGTTCTGCATTTTTCAGAACTAGTTTTTCCTTAGTGTTACGTTTTAGTTTCCAATTCACTTTAGTTTGAGTTAGTATCCAGAGTGTATTTGCTTGTTTCAGTTCTTATTGTTTAAAAAAATATTAAGCTTCAGTTCAGTTTCTGTTACTTTCAGTGTTAGTTTAAAGAGTTTTTTCATTGTTATTTGAGTGGCACTTTTAGTGTCAATTTTACATTTTCTGTATATTTTTGTTTTTACTGTCATTAGTAAACAATAGTACACAATAATATTTAGTTAGGACTTTTTTTCAGAAGTTTATTTTTCATTTTTATTTCGGTTAACTAAAGTGTTTTTCGTACATGGATTTTTCGTTTACTTGTATTTAACCATTATAACATGCTTCGTGCACCAACCAGAACTTTTTTGACACAGGAGAACCTGCTAAAAAACATGGTGCTCTGGAGAATATATTTATTAGAATATTATGTCTATTCAATTTGTATTCAATTATTTTTCTTTGTTTTGACTTTGAGAGAAGAATATGGTCAATCTGTTTTAGGCGGATCCTCTACTTGCATATTTTCATAGTCTGCAAAATGAATGTTGACACGCTCTAAAATCCAGTGGCTACGCTTCACAATCATTAGTATTTAGTTGTGCATTTCCGTGAGGATTGTCTGCATATTAGGCCATGCCTGGACAGCAGTCCAACTACAGCAGACATGTTTACAGTGCTGGTTTGCTATTGGTGATAAACATTTTAACAGTGTAGTGTCCTTAGCATCAATAGGAATGTAGATGCTAAGGATTATAGGCATCACAAACTATTTTTTTTTCTTTGTCAAAAAGCAGAGTGGGCTAGCGATTGTCCTACTCATGTCTATTTTTTTCTTTACTTTGTTTAACCAACCAAAGTGCAGTACAATCACTGAGCACAAATGCTCTTTTTTTATGCTACACACAGTTGCACACATTCACAGTTGGAGGCTTCCCAATGCAACCACAGTTTGATCTCATGGCCAGCTAAGCAGCTTTAATCTGTTTTGTACAAAGTTGGATCATACTGATTGTCCCACACACTGCTCTCCTGCAGCTGTGCAAAGGCTAGTCAAAGCTCAGTTTGATGATCAATACGTTAAGTGATTGCAGAGCATTTGTTACATTTATAGAAAAAAAATTCAGTGAATATTACTTGTAATTGCCAACAACTAAACAAGCGCAACCAGCAGGTATTATCTTTCAATTTAGCTGTTGTGAGGAGAAATCCTGTTGGAATTTTATTCAGGTTGACATGCAGTACACTCTTACCACTGTTTTTTACGCTGTGACTCAAAGAACTTGATCACAGACACTTGCTTTATTTTTTTTTTTTTTAATAAGTAGCTTATCTTTATGTTTTTAATCTTTTTGTGGACAACAGCTCTCCCTGCTTAGTTCAAAAGCACAACAGTTCCATTCAATATTTACTTAAGCTCTTAGTTTGACCACTGAATTTGTTGGGAATCATGACTCTGTATTTACCCATCTAGACTTGTCATTTTCTGTTTTGTCTCATACCAAGACCAGACTCCCTCGATGCTTTGTATACTCAACATTCTGGCACAGCTTGTGTTTATGGAGGCGAATCACAGTGTGTCAGTGTTCGTGTAAAATCCCTATACCATACACAGGGATCAGAGAAGAAAGCCAGCGCCTTACTTCATGCTGGAATCCAATCCAAGCGTTTCTGTGAAGGGGGCTCAGTCTCAAATATGTTTAGTGTTACCTTGAGAACGTGAGCCCTGCAATGCAAGCAATGCCTGAAATTCGATTTGATCTGCATGGCCACCATCACTTGACCATGGCTGATGTCTGTCCTTCTCCCCCTCACTCTATCTGTGCCTGAGCCGCCATTGAGCCCAGGGCTCCAATTAAACCCATGATGCCTGGCTCTGGTTGGTATGGTGACCAGACAGGGCAGAGAGAGAGCTGTGATTCCCAGGTGAAAGGTGGGATAGACTTTCTGATTCGCTCCAGCACCCAGATAGAGTTACAGCTCAATTTCAACCTCTCACCCTCATCGGTCTATCCTCATGACTAAAATAGGACCAAGGAATGGAAGGGAAAGGAAGAATAGCTTCTTCTTTTCCTACTCAGCTTTCCCGTCTGTCTCTCTTCCTTTACACACTCCTTTTTTTTTATCACTCCCTCTTTTCAACCACCTCCAGCCCCCACCATAGCACTGTGCTGACATTTTTTGTGACAGAAGGGACTCTGAGATGTGCTTTATAGCTTGGTCAGCTTGTAAAGCAGCACTTCTAAGTCTGTAGTTCTGTCTCACTTTAAAAAGTTGAGTTTTTTGACCTCCCTGGCGCTTTATCCTTCTTTTTTTTCAGTCGCACTTACTGCTTGTGCTTTGTTCTTTTACCTTTTTTTGTGGACAAGGCAGGATTTGTGAATTAATCATAAGTGGTTCAATAGCTGGCCTTAGCTGTGCTCTGTCACTGAGGGATCAATAGGGGAAGTTCAGTGGCACTGACTGCTCTGGAGGAGAGACAAGGAGGGCCACGTCCAGGTGATCCATTAGCCTGGTCTGGCATTAGGCAAGATGTAGAGCAGAGCCTGTTCTCAGCCCATCCTGTATCTGTAGAGGTCTCTAGAGAGACATACAGTAACCCTAATTTCAACTGGACTTCAAGATCTTCTTGTGATCCCCATATTATTTGAAAAAATATGAATACAATATCTATTTCACAGTAGTAGGTGTTTTATACTCACAATCAAAACTAATAACTTAATATATCTTCATTAAACTGCTGCCAATACACACAGATTTAAGCTCTCAGTGTTTTACAGTTTGTTCTCCAGCTTTAAAATCCAGGGTTTGAGTCTTTACCTTTTGCTTTGCTTTGTTTTCTTTTCATGCTGGCTTTTATATTTTTTTATGTTTAGGACAATCACAGTTTATATTACTTGTTGAATGTGGCTTTAGGAGATCAGCATAGAGGAATAAAAATCTTTGATCTTTCACCCTAAATTGGGCTCTTAAAAATACATGACCACATCATTAACTTGGTGTCTGAATCCCCCCTGCTTCTCATATAATAGAAAGGAAGATTGTTGTTACTAATAATAAAAACCTGACCTTTTCTTGTTGCAGTCTAGTTCAACTTAGATTTAATTGCATTAGTATTTTCCTACCAGGGGAGAACATAAGCTGCTAAAACAGCAACTTTACCCCATGACATAAAATACGGCTGTATGCAATTCCCTGCTGGCCATGCATTATTGAAAATACAAAAGCATCCTCTTTTTAAAGTGTCATAATAAGGCAGTGCTACAGGACTTAAGTTTACATTTGCATGATGCACACAGCATGTAGTTGTCAGCAGGAGCTGGGCTGTAGAGAAACTTCATTCTGATGGCACCTTCATTTACAACGTACTGAGACACACCATGGATGATTTGTGAAGATTAGCGGAAAGGATGTGAGGTATGAATCATCGTCTCTGTAGTCGCTTTTTCCAAGTAAGCATATGCATACAGTACTGACTAAAGACTGGAAATAGCATTCACCACAAACATGATGTGGAAGCCTTTTGAGCAAGCATTTGAAAGTCATCAACATTCCAACCCAGTTAAACACATTATATGCACTCTCTCTCACACGCACACACAAACATGCAGTGACAGTGTGCATGTCAAGTGAATAAAAAATGTCTTCACAGCCAAAACCTTACAAGCACTGAAATTCAGATTCCGTGTCACCTAAGCTGTACATCAAAGCTGCACATTAGTCCCTAATGCTATGTGTGTATGTGTTGACACAGAGAATGGAGAGGTGTAACCAGTGTATGACATGGCTATTTGTAAATAACATCCAAACCTCATCCACTGGCAGCAGCTGAGAGCTTTAACTCTGAGCAGTGATGGCAGCCTCCCTGAAATGTGCATGAAACCAGCTTAGTGCTATCAGTAAAGCATCACCGCCAATCACCAGCCACCCTCTCATTCCGCCGGGCTGCTGTGGACCAGATAAGAGCAACACCACCCTCCTCCCCTACTGCTTCCATCCGCTTTATGTTGTCCCCCAACAATTCACCCACCCTCCCATACCAATTCACCCTTATCCTCTTTACAAGGTCTTATAGGGACAGAGACACTGATGTGCAGCTACAACAGTAATTTATATTCTTTGTAAATTGTCTGTGATTTTTTCATTGAGATAAGTGTGGGGGAAACATCTGTTTTGTGCTGGAAGGCAGTGGGCCGGAGCTTGAGTTCTGTGGCAATCACCGGCAGTATAGATAGAGAGGAAGAGGGAAGGCACACGATCTGTCTCCCTATCCTGAATTACAACTCCAGGGGCCTAGCTACCCTCTCATTATTACTGTTGTATTTAGCTGAACACTGGGTAAACAAACATTGAGCTCCATCTGTACAGCCTTGGAGATCAGTATCTGACGCCATGTTTGGAAAACTTAACTTCCATCATTTACTTCAGTCTAATTCATGGCAGCCATTGTTTTATACTCTTAACGCAGTTTTTGGTTTTTTTTGGTTTTTTACTTAAAAATATTTAAAATAAAATTACAATGTGTTTCAAAAAGTCTGGAGAGGTGAGAAGATAACACCCTTGGGTAAAATAATAGATCATGAGATATGATTAAAAAGATGTTGCATGACTCGTTCCAGCTGACTAACCAACCACACAGCCCTCATTGTCTTAATAATCATAATGGTTGAGGGCTGTAGTTCTGAGTCACTCAGGACTACAGCAGTAAGGCATTACAGTGACCAGGTGCTAAGGCCTCATTGGCAGTCAAAGAGGAACGCGACCTGCGGCATCTCGACATACGCACACTAGTGGGGGAGTTGGAGGGTTTCAGAGCAGTACAGACGATGCATCTCAATCATGAGGCCATGGCAGATTTACATTTAAAGTAGTTTTAGTGTACGCCCCACTTCCTGATGCATTCGTTGGCAGGTCTGAAAGGAGCAGCTTATCTGCGAGTCATCAATTGCACGTGATGCGTCCAGATAGGGGCTCCTGACGCCAGCACCTTTCTGTTCACACATCTAGCTCAAAGATCATGTGCTATCTAATAGAGCACCATTGCTTGCCATGTAATTACATTACATGTGAAAAAACACTGCAAAGTTTTGACAGCTCCAAGTGTGCGCATGTGCTCTCAATCGCATGTGTTTGAACACATGATTTATGTTTTAACTGTGATTGACAGAAACTGTAATGACAAGCATCAGTGTGTTATTGATGGTCTGTCACTTTTCTTGTTAATAATGTTATCCCCAAATGGAGCAATGGGGTGCAATGTGTGTAATGCTTCTGTTCGAGTGCCCAGGGGCATATTTAGCCCTCATATTTATTCTTAATAGGATTGGTTTTTGTGTAACACAAAATACAGGTGTGTGTATGTGGATGTGTTTGGATGAGTAGTAGGTAGGAGTGTTGTTGTTGACACAGTGGGGTAAAGGCTGTGATGGCTGAAGGCTCCGATGGGTAATTGAGAACAGCAGGTGTCGCCTCCCTCCTGAGCCACTTCAGGCCCCAACCAGCTCACCCTCCGATCTTCAAAGCCTCTCCAGCCCAGCTCTTCTCTCCTCTCCAATGTCAGTCGAGCTTGCTAGGGAGAAAAACAGCATGTATTGCAGCATGGTATTAATCAAACCTAGAGCATCACAGGGAATGTGGCGGAGTGTGCTACACCAGTTCACCAAGACTGAGATACTACATTCTTGTAAGCTTTTTGACAAAAATACATTCAGAAAGATGCGTAACCTTTACTATTAAAACCTGGAATACCAATTTAGTATTCTTGTCTTACACTTGACCATACCTGCCAGAATTGAGCAGTTTTAAGTCCAGTAAAAAAGTAATAACTTATACCATGTATTATGAATAATGTATGGCCTACATGGTGTGTCTTTTTTCATTTTAATCTAAGGCGATTCACCAGAGCTGTGGAGAACAGAAGAATCTCTTGTTCTCACTCAGATCTCACTTTCTGTGTATATGTAGCTTTTCTCTTTCTGTTTCTGTTTGTGCCGATAAGCCTTTAGACAGTAAAGCTGAGAATGTGAGCAGGTTTTGTTTTGTTTTTTTACCTGCCTTTGGGCCCAGGTTCCCATGCTTTGGCTTTGTTACTCATGCTGAACACGTCACCAGCCTCATAAAACCTCCACCCTCCCCTGACTTTTTCAAATCAACAGATCTGATTGAGTGAATGCCATTACCTGGGTAAATGAGTGATTCCTAAAGGACTGGACAAGGCCTAACACCACCCTGAGGGTAAAGCTTATTATCGCTGCAAACTCCAAAAAAGAGAGAAGCAGCTGTGGAGCTTGTGTGCACTTTGTCAGAAGCCTGTATTTCCATATTAATCTGCCACATTTAGGCATCTGAGACAGAGGGCCTCCTGTCACGCTTCTTTGATAACAGAGCGGTTAGCTTTTTCCCCTCATGTATAAATATGTGTAATTCTGATAAGATTAATTGAAGCGCCTAAGTATACAGTAGTAAAAGATGAGGGGGAGAGAGAGAGTGGGAGACAGCAGAAGGGAAAGGAGACACATTATGCCAAAGCATGCATTTTAGACTAGTTTTTGCCTAAGACCTACCCCAGAATGGGTGCCTAGCCTCTGTCTTCTGGGCCCTAAGTGCCTTGAATTGAAAATAGCATCTACCTAACAGTCCCTCAAAAATAGCTGAGCGAATAAGTTTTTGCGCCGAGCCGATAAATACGGCGTGGAGCCTCTGACACCGAAGCCTCACCCCAATTTCCAGTGCTCTGGAGGAGATCAGATAGCCCTGTGTCATTTGATTTTCTGCCTTATCTCATCCGCGCCCATCTTTTTGTCTCACGCAGAGCTACATTTTAAGAAGCACACACTCCTTGTATCTTTTGAAGGACAAAACCCAGAATGATATTGAAGCGAATAATAGCATCAAACTTTTAGAGGGCCATTCCTTGTCTGATTGCTACCAAAAACAGGAATGGCATGTCAGATGAGTGTCCTTCAAGTGATATTTGGTATGCAGATCTGCAGGAGTACATGATGAGATTACAGCAATCTGCAAAGTTCTTAGCTCGAGAGTGCCATTTATGATCACATCTCTGCGATGGGTGACGTTATAGATGCTGTAAACTAGAAAACAATTTATACTATGTGTATATTGCATAGGGCCATTGAGGAGTTCCACTTCTCAAGCTGACCAATAAACACGTCTGTTTAATAGTTGTTTTCTGCAAAGCATGCAAAGTACCGAACAAGACAGGGGAGTGAGTAAGGAGAAGACAACAGGAGAGAAGGAGGTGTGGGAGGGTGTAGGTGAGGGATCCTGAGACAGATGAAACAAGAGGGAGAGAGTGAGCAGAGAAGGACTTGGAGCGAGGGAGGAGACAAAGACATTCCCTGGTGAACAGCTTGAGTTGACTGACGGCGAGAAGAGCGGGCTGCAGTGAGGGAAAGGGAGGAGGAAAGGGAGGAAGGGAGATCAGGAAGGAGTGAGCACATCAGTGTGTGAGTGGCGTCTCTCATTAGAAGGTGCTGTCAGGGGCCACAGAGGGGGGACTGCGGGGACCCCAGTTCCCCTCTTCTCCTCCCTCTTCAATGGCCCCTGAGATCCAGCCAGGAAAAATGATTGATGAGTGATACGAAGATAAACACATGCCCTGGCCCCTAAAGGCAGCCCTGCAAAATGATGCATGCAGCTTTATAAATAAATCTTGTGGAAAAAAATGTAACAATAAACAACAAAACAATGCAAAACAACCATTGGGTTTTCTTATTTTGCTTATTGCTACAGAAGGCACAAATCAACCTGACTTTTTTATTTCCCCCCTTCGCTTTGATGAGAGTTTTCCTCCTTTTTGTGTCACTAGTTTTACATATCTGTGCCTGTGTGTGTTGTGTGTGTTTTATGTGTGGAGCAATGAGCAAAACACTAACAAGGCTCACCAGCTGACTGGATGGTTAAGCCCCCTTCAGTTACACTGCCTCCTCAGCAGCCTGGGCAGGCGGCTTTCCCACTCATTCACTGTGAGGCAAACGCTGATGCAAACCTGTTCTCATTTGGGAGTGCTCCAAATCATAGCAGCTGTGTGTGGTGTGTTTATACTTGTATTACTTATGTTGTGGGGACCTAACCACATTTACATTCACTTTGTGGGGACTATCTCTGCTTCTGGGGATAAAATGCAAGTCCCCATACAACTAATCATTGTAATTTCAAGTAGCCTCCTGGAAGACTTGGTTTAAGGTTGGGATAAGGAATGGGATGATGGGATGATGGAAACCCACCACTGCACTGTGGAGGTCTGGACAAGTGTGTGGGAATCTGTGGAGAGTGAGCACTATGTATGGATTCATACTGATGATTTCTAACCACTGCACAATACGCATAAATACTAATACATATACACATAACTATGTCTAACTGCTTCCTAATTGTTGAGAAAGTCATAAATGTTTTATGCTACACTTTCTGTTAATGTTTAACACTGAGCAGCAAATGCCTCTGTTACAAATCGAAATGGAAAGGCAGATTATCATCAAATAGTACATTATATCATTATGAGCCTACAGGCTGTGGTCTGGTGGAGGGAGAATGAATTATGAATGGAGTGTGAAGGAAGATCTTCTCTTTCCCCTAGGGACTTCCAACACCACAACTCATTTAAGTTGGATGAATGAGAGATAAGGAAGAAACCCACTCACCCCCCATGCTGCTTGCCTTACAAACTGGCCTTCATATAATTTACTCTGAGAGAAGGAGTGTCACTTTAACTCCTCACAGCACACACACTTCTCAGTGGAAGAAATGTATGCTGAAGGGTGCTTTGTTCATTGTCAAACTGTGCATACCAATGCTGAAAAACACCATAAAGAAGTCTTGTCATCTAAGTCACTGGTGCATTTTCTGCCTGGCGTAGACTCATGTCAGGCTTCTTTGTACATCTCTAAAATGAGTCCCTGAGCTGTGCTGTAGCTTTGCCTAAAAATTCTTCTCATCTTATCTTATCTTTCTCTCTTTTGCTCTCCCTCTGTCTCTCCTGTCTCAACGGGTCCAGGCCACAGAATGGGTCGATGATACTGTACAATAGGAAGAAGGTGAAGTACAGAAAGGATGGCTACTGCTGGAAGAAGAGGAAAGATGGGAAGACCACACGGGAGGATCACATGAAGTTGAAAGTGCAGGGAGTTGAGGTGAGTGGGCTGACAAGAGTTTGGATTTAGAGGGAGTAAATGGGAAGAGAGGTGGGAGAGGGGTGGGCACGGGGGTGGCTACGGGGGTGGGTATGGGGTGGGTGAGAGCCAGCCTTCATCCTGACATAGACAAACAGAGGTCTACAGTGAGCTCTCCCTTGGCTGTAATGGAGACAGCCACATGCTGCAGTCGGCCTGTGTCTCCAAGGAACTTCACCAAGAAACAATGCAGCACAACAATAGTTTTCCCTGGGAAGCCAGTCAAGTGGAACCGATTGTTTGTACCTTATTAAAGCTCTGGATGTTGCCTTTGCTCCAGAGAGCCTACATTAATCTTGCTGGCTCAAAGCAGTACTGTGGAACTAGTGTTCCCTCACCTTACTCCATGTCACTACCCATACCAGCTGCTGCCATAAAATGCCCACTTGCATCTCACCTAGCCTCTCAGTAGACTTAAGGTTGTGACAGTGTTGGTACCCTGGCTGATCTATCAGTAGTCATGTTAATGAGTCATGGCAAGACTCATCCAAAGACTCAAAGAAAATTCCTTAGCATCTGATTATTGCTCAAGTTTGAGTTCTGGTCTCTTTCACACATTGACCACAAGCAATAATGCCAAAAGTACAGGAGGTTGAGATAGAGTCAAGGATAAGGGTGGGAGATTCTGAGCTTCCTTTTGTGCATGTGCTCTCACACACACACAAACCCAAGCACACAATTTACACATACATACACCTAACCGCACACCTCAGGGAGTGGTGCTGTGCATCTGTGTCACACTGTGTGACAAAGACAAAGCTCAGGCATTCTCCCAACAGGGGCTCTACTCTGTGTTTCTAGTCCTCTAGATATTTGTCACTCCAAGAAAATGGCCTCTTCCCTCGCTTATGCCAGCTCAGTGTCATCTCTGGTCCTACAGTGGTCTGATAACCCATTGAGACTACACACATCAGTCCTTTTGAAGCATTAAATATGATTCCAGTTTGCGACAGTTTTGGTTGTAGAGAAGGTTTAGTCAGCTAAACCTGTATTACTCTTTTTTATTTAATGTGTGAATTGAGGCTATGTTTAGACGCTATTTTGTGTCTGAGGTCTGACTTTATCAGTAGCCACTGCATACATAAACCAGTACAGAGAGGAACTCAGAAATCATTCTTCCCTTTGTGGTTTAGTTTCTTAGGGGGAAAAAAATGCACAGCAGTCAAGTGACATCTGTCAGAGTTATATGGTGATAGGAAGGCAAAGTGCATGCATTTCCACTGGATATAAAAACTAAGTTGAATGTAGAATCCCAAACTCGTAGAACACCTTTCCTCATGCCTGTGTGGCACAATTTCTTACAGTCCAAAGACATGCAGGTTAACTGGTGATTCTAAATTGGCTGTAGGTGTGAATGTAAGAGTGAAGATTTGTCACTGTCTATGTGGTACCCTGTGATGCACCGTTGACCAGTCTAGGGTTTAGTCCCATCTCTTTCCCAATGACTACTAGGTCCCCATGACACTAAGCTCGAATAGTGATTAAGAAAACTGAGGAATGGTGCATGAGAAAAGTGTAAACATGACCACTCTTATAAGTAAATCATAGTATTAGACTTTAAATATAAATAAACCTACTTTATATCTAAAGCAGAATATTTAGTACAAAGTAGCAGTTGATATTAGTTGAAAGTGAGCCTATGTCTTACTCTTTCCTGATGTCTGCTATATCATCTGTACCCATATCAGCATCCGCTGAGGCAGTGCCTCCTCAGAATGCTGTATTATATTTTCTATTTTCCAGCATCTATCCTGCTCAGTGCTTCAGAAAAGCAGCTGTTTTTTTCTTTGGAATACCTTCCTCAATTGGAATATCACTGTCACAGCTCAACTCACAACAATTCTGAAATACAAAAACAAAACAACCCCAAAAGTTAAAACAGTTCATCTTTATTAAATTCATTGCAGGCAGAATCAGTCAAACATGAATGGCAAGAAGTACAGCCAGCAGGTAGGCTATCTAATAGAGCACACAACTAACCACTGTCCACTGCATCCTCAACTGCTTAACATAGAATGCATATAACCTGGTTTTAGGACCAACAACAATGAAAACGTTTATGGCATGTTGGATTCAGCAGTAACATTTTTTTCATTGTCCAAATAATACACAGTGATGGCTAAACACTGACAGAGATGTCAGGCATAGTGAATATTTTGCAACCAACCACATAATAACCATGAGTCACTGGGAAAAAAAAAATAAGTATCCCCTCGTCAGTTGGTGAGTGGCTGTGAGAGGTTGCTGGCAATTGCTAGGTGGAATTGGACGCAAAAAAGTGTACAGTACTGCACTGAAAACCCCCTTGTGATCGCTTTGGCCACTAGCAGATTGCTGCAGTCACCCATAGTTTGTATGGAAGATGTTGACTTGTCTGCAAGTACGTGCCAGCTACTTGTTGAGTGGTAGTAAAACTGTGAAGACTTAAACGCAAACCAAAAACACAGACCATTCCCCGTCCAAGTTCTGCCTTTTGAAACGTGTTGGTTTCTGCAGTAAGGCACAACTTTTATTTGGAAGCTGAATGTTCTCTGTTTCTAGTTTGAGTTGTGCATTTCCAAGTTTCACTATTGCAAAGTCATTGTTAGCTGATATTTGCAAACAAATCAGCGTCTTCCTTGCAAACTACTGATGACCATGACAATCTGGCAGCACTGTCTTTGTGACTGATTTCTGCAAGTGACAGCCAGCAACCTCCAGAAACCACTCATCAACTGGTCTGGGTTACACAATATTCCCTGTAGTGATGGGAGGTTGCCAGGATGTCACTGACCAGTCTCTAGGCCAGTGTTTTTTTGTTGTATTCTTCTACTCATTCACCTAACTGTACCTGTATCTTTTTTTAATACTACTGTTTTGTTCCAACAAATCATGAGCCATGCGTAATACTCCCAGCCTGCCACTGAGCTTTGATAGTCCACAAGCATGTAGCTTGGGCAATTACCAGACATGCGTCATGCATCAGAGAAGGGAAATTCTTTAGCAGACACTATTTACAGTTTGAAAATAAATTAGCTTATGTCCATCAGTCCAAAAAGACCGTCAGGGGCTGAAAATTATAGTACAGTTGTTGAATATTTAAAATGTGCAGTGTACAGTACGCAACAATATGAGATAAAGAACATACTGAACTAAAATCATTATGAGTCACATGCCATGGCCGGTGGCTCTTGTTGGCACACTTGTCAGTAACTTGGAAAGTGTGTAACTCAGCTTCTTGTGATTTTGTCTGCAAGGCCCTATGCCTTGTAACAAGTCTAATTTACTAGACCTAATTGCTGTATTAGCAGCAGAGGTGGCAAATACTATGAAGGTGAGCTTGGTGTAGAGGGAAAGCAGAGGAAGAAAATGACTTAGGACTGCAAGGTCACATGGGGGCTTACAGAAATTGGCCCATAACAGCTGTTTCATACTGTGTACATAGAAATACAGTGCGGGTCTCATCTCTGCTGAGTTATGTTGCTTGGACTCTGCTGTGTCTGTCTCCATGTGCACTCCACCTCTTGCAGCCTTGAAAGACCTGGGTCATGTCCTTTAAACACCTCACACCTCAAGAATGGCAGATGAGAAAGGTGATCCATCACTGCTGTAACTACCTTATGATGGATGTGATGTTTACTGTAAGCACATGCTTGACATAAATGACTTGACTTTTGCCCTCCGTTCAGTGAATGTAGGATGGGATAAAGAGCTAGCAATTTCTTCCCAGTACTTTGCTTCAGAAGAGAAGAGAATAATGTTTTTATGCATAATTCATATTACACATTCACAAGGCAGAACACAAAGAATTGGCATAACTTGAACACATTTTCACTTGTTTTACAGGAGATTCTTTACACCGTTCATGCTGTGCTGTAGATGCTCTGATTCTCTAGCCATGCAGTGCTTAATGGAGGTTCTGTGGTTATTACATGGGCCAAGTTTATTGCACACTGAGGACAAATGTTGTGGGTGGGTCAGGCTAGTGATGTTCAGGAGCTCTGGCAAGGGAAAGGCTGTAAGCCTGGGAGCGAGGGGCCTTCTGGGGCCTGCGAGAAGCAGCCTAGCATGGCAGAAGTGGATGTCAGTGTGCTGCTGTCCTGTCTGCTCCACAGTGCTTGCTCAGCAGCCTGTGTAAAAAGATTCCACTTGTTTCTGCTTTTTACTATTTTGTGAGCTTTTCTCTGTTTGTTTTATTTCTGTCTTTTAATTCATTCACAAGACATTTCATCATTCTCCTCTACTCCCACCTCTTTTTCTTCTTGCTAACCCCCTCCCTTCACTACTGTCCAAGTCCACAGTCCAGACGGACAGAACCTTGAGTTGGGCGGTAATGCTCCCTGTTCCCTAAAATTGGAGCGCAGGGCATGTTGCGGCATTAGCGCTTAACAGGCCGTGAAATAGCAGCCTGCCTTCCTGACGTCTCCCCCATCACTCCAGGTGAGTTGGCCAGACGGCTGGATAAATGAGCAAGCAGCACCCACATCAACCAGCATGCATTTGGGGAACCTGAGGAGAAATGTCCATCAGTGATTATCTCACCACACCCGGTGCTTACCAAGCTCAAGTTATTCACCCAATGTCCAAAAAGACCCTTGCAAGTACTTCCAGTGACTATCTATCAGTCAGAATCCTCTTTTACAACAGCCCTTGATAAACTATGTTTGAAAAAGAAAAAAGATCTCATCTTCAACATGTATGTCTCACATGTTCATAGCTCTCACATCCTATGGCTTCTCCCTGTGAAATAGCACAGACCTTAAACGTGTTTATTTTGGGAAACTCCAGCTGATCTCTGTTCTGCTTCTTGTCAAGCTTCTACCCCAATGCTACCACCTTTTCTTTCTGATTAGCTGTTAATGTGCGCTCAGCCTCCATCACCTCCACTCCTCCACCCCTTCTATCCTATCTTCCCATTATTCCTAAGCTTTAATAAACTCCCTCAAACACGGATCGATTTTCTCTTAAGTGAAGGTGGCAGTGCCTCTGACTTATTTCATTACCACAGGCTAATTATACCGATTGAAATGAGCTTCTCTTCTTAAGGTGTGCTGTGCTGCTCTGTGCCCCCGTGCTCCTTACACTTTAATGCTGGTACAGTTCTCTACCAATTCCCAAAATCCCTTTCCTGCATCTCTTCCACCCCACCATGCCTTCACCTAACTCTCTCACCCTCCACCACCTAAATAATCAGCTGGTAGTCCTTAGCCCCCGTAACTTGTCATTTTATGTTGGATCCACCCTAATGTGTGATTTCAACTGTGCAACTGTGCAATGAAGGAAGGTAATGGAGCATGCTGGTGGCTCAATCGCCTCTGTTCATTGATAATAATGAAGACAAATGTCAAAACATTAGTTGCTAATGTTGTAATGGAGTGGATGCTACTGGATGAGCACTGGATGCTACACTGCATTGGCTTTCAAAATCACATGACCTTCAGTATTTAACTCCTGCTTGCAAGTACTCTAGCCCCTCCGTTTGTAGCAAATCAAACATTTTTTTTTTTCTGAATTTAGGCATATTAGAATTTGTAGGACTGTATTATTCGCCCGAATCCCACTTTTAAAATCCAGTCTGTCAGTTAAATTTTTCCCCAGCTGGTTAAAACTAACATTTCACTATTTCATGGCCAAATGGGGGGGTAGAGTTGGTAAGTTATAGTGAAACTGGCTGCATATCTGTGAAATAGGGTTGCTGTGGGTGACTGTATGCGTTTTAGTAGCAGTAGTAACACTGATTTACAGATGCAGTAGCTGATATCACCAGATTGTGAGGCCAGATGTGAGAGGCCACTAAACAAAACCCCTTTTCTGTGAGGAGGTGACACAATGCGTGCTTTCCCACCTGTCCCCGCTCCAAGTCAACTGTGAAATTAAGATCACATTACTGATACAAGCAATGCCCAAAGCAAAAAAGTTTGTATTTTACATTTTTATTCTAACTTACAGGCTGTCTGCTAGACAACAGTCAGTTGCCTGCTCTGTAAAGGCACTAAATTGATTACTTTTTCCATCGTATTCGCTCTTCTCCTGGAGTCGACTTTGTTATTCACTCTTTTTTTTCGCTTGCCTGAGAGCACACTAGCTCTTCCCTTTTGAATTACCTGATTGTGGAGGAGTTAAAGGCAATCTGTGAGCAATATTTTAAAGAATTGTTTCCATGGTTATAACCTTAGGCTCTCACATATAGTAAAACTGAACAGCTACATGGGCATGTGAAAGCAGTTAAGCTACTGGTCTTCTCATTTCAGGCTCAGGTATAGGGTAAACCTAAGCTTATGTAGAGAAAATATAAAAAAGCTTCATGGCATATTAATGAACAAAGTCAAAATCAATCAATACAAATAAATTATTAAGGTCCTTAATTGTTGCCATGGACATTAGAGTGCTAGAGGCTAAAATCTAAAATAGATACCTATTTTAGTTATTGTGCAGCTTTTTTTTGTTGTTGTTTTTCTGGCACATTTAATTATCCTCTCTCTTCTCCATAAGGGCTTAACTGTGTTTGTTATGTTGTTATTAGCAACTGAATCAAAGCCTTCTGACATGAACACGTTGCCCTTAAGCCTTAGGAACCTGCACTTTACTCATGATTCTCCTTCAAACTCACCGTAATTAGTTTTTGTCCCTTTTATCTAACAGTTGTCAAATCACTCTGGAAACGTTAAGCTCTGTATTTCATGCTGACCCAGCTATCATTGGACCATTGGACCATTTCAGTCAATCAGCCTATTTTGGGTTGGATCAACATTAGAAAGGTTGTTGTATGGAGTGATGATATAAAGAGTGTAATATAAAGCTGTATGTTATCAATGCCTTCCTTAATTTAATTTACAACTTGTTGCAAAATGTTGTGGCGTAGTCATGCTGAGGCATCTCCACAGAGTTCTTTTTCTGTGTTGTGTTGAGGAGGAAGGAACTCTCCTCACAAATTAAAATATGTCTCTGGTTTTGTGAGGAGAGTTCCTTCCTCCTCAACACAACACAGAAGAAGAACTCTGTGGAGATGCCTCAGCATGACTACGCCACAACATTTTGCAACAAGTTGTAAATTAAATTAAGGAAGGCATTGATGATTAATTTGTTTTTGAACTTAAGGACATTGTCTCTTATTAGACTGAATATGGCTACCCACAGCAGTTCCTCAAAGCCCTCCAAAGTCTCATGGAAAGGGAGAACTATCTGGCAGCTTCAATTCTTCAGTTCTCCTGTGGTAAAAACAATTTGGAAAGAATAATATGTATAAAGATGACCTAAAGCAATATGACACAGTCAAAAAGGGGGAAAAAAAAGATTTTGAACAGAAAAGAGAATGCTTAATAGTAGCAGAGCTGAATATTATGTTAACAGGCAACATTTCTGTTTTCTACCTTTTCAGTGGCTCAGGTCAGAATGCTCTTCAAAGACACATACTCAAGAGAAAATACTAAGTTTTATAGTGTGTTGTGTTATGTTTTAAAGGCCAACTCTGGTCAGGACCTCAGATCATTCCTGGCAATGATTTGCTTAAATCATAGGTGGGAGAAAAAGAAAAGCAGGCGGTACCAGCTTTTGCCTAGTTTATACACTTTTGTAACATTTTTGTGTAGCGGCAGAGACACGGCGACCACCTTATTTCTGTTTGAAGAGTAGTTTTATTGTCTTGAAAACCTATTAAATGCATTATAATGTATATTGTAAATTGCTTGAAATACTTTGTTTTCTTCAGGATATGGAGGGTAGGCACCAGAGCACACAAATTGGTTGGGGAACCAACTTTGACAGGGAAACATTTGGCTCGAGTCACTTTGTAATTCTATTAAAAAATATATAAATAAATAGCATTTATATTTAAAAGGGTAATGCCAGACAAATTCATATTTAAATCATAAATAAACCGTGAATATACACTGGGGCACCTTTATAGGCTATACCACACATTTAAGGATAAATACATTATTTTAAACAACATAAACCAGTATCCTTAATTGCAAGAGTGGGGTCACACTCTAAAGCTACACTAAATGGATAAAAGTACTGGGCCACCTACAAATTACACCTACAAGAAGTGCTCAGCCATGGTTACCCATGCCATGAAGCTCCCAGTAAACCATTTTTATGTTGATGTTAACACCAGAGGAGGCTTGTGAACCCTGGAGTTAATAAGTTAAGAGTGAAGTTAAGAGTGATGGCGTCTTTTGTAGACTGTGCACCACAGCACTGAATGACCCCACTGTAACTGTACGTGGTTTGCTGCTAATAATAATTATTCGAACTTTGTTGCATGCTTGTGTCAGTGTCAAAATCAGTGTTCTCCTCAGTCTTGCTGGTTATGTGATTGCTGCAGAAATGCTAAACTACTGTTAACAGAATAATTAACTTGAGCTCCATCTGTAATAACTAGGTGTTTAACTTTTTTATTACCAAACTGTATGACTTAATTTAGCATTCGTAATGCTGATGCTGAGGGTATGCCTTTACCTAAGCCACAAGTTTCCCTTTCTACACATCTGTCTTGACTTTCAGTGTGTGTGTGTCTTTTTTTTTTTTTACCCCACCTGCTTCTCTCCTTTGAAAAAGCCACTTAGGTCGCTGTTATTATGAAGCCATTATTACAGTGAAGGCCAGCCCCTATGTCAACAACATCAGTTTTCCTCCGATCCCTTATGGCCTTGGCAGAACCATGTCTACTTTCCCCAACTTGGCTATTTTAATTTCTCTCAGATAGGGTGTGCAACACTGGAGTCAGTGTTTAGGATACTACTGGGGGCAAGCAAAGGTATTAAGGAAGAGTCATCTAGTGACGTTATCTTCTCTTAACTCAAAAAGCAAGTACAGCATCACAGATTGTGCTTCATCTGCAAAAATACTGATATGTTACATTGAGATGAATTTGCTAAACTCAAGCATTTCACTTGCTGGCTTCCTTTATCTTTCTTGTTGCTTGGCTATTTATTCTGCTGGCTTCTGCACATGGCCTATGTATTATTAACCAGCAAAACAGAGGTTTAGATGTAATTTGCTGCTGTGTTGCATTTAATAACTTCAAAATCAAAATGTACCAATGCTCCAACATTCACTCTTCAAAGGAGGTATAATGAGTGGAACTGCAAAGTTCAAAGAGAATAGTTAAGTGTTTGTATAGAAATATACAGGGTGAGCAACTGTGCTCTCCTCAGAGTGATATTGAAAGGTTTGATATTTTACATGAAAGAGTGCTTAAAGAGTAGTTTAACACAGGAAACAGGTTTAACCCTTTGCTCTGGGCAACGGGGGAACTATCATAGCAGATGAAAGTCTCTTCATTAGGGTTTTGTTCATTTGTGTTATCCATCTTTTTCTCTGCTTTCTATTATCTTTTCTGTTTGTGTGTGTTGCGCTGTGCATTCCCCACTTTTTCTGTATGCTGACACATCAGCGTTCACCTTGTTTTTTTTTTTTTACAGTGATCTGAATAGATGTTAGCTTCATCATCCTGTGCAGCGCATGCATCTTTGTCTCCCACTCTGTTTTGTGTTGATTTTAAGGATGTCTCTTGTTTAGCTTTTTGTTGCTGTTTTGGTAGTTTTTTGGATTAGCAGCAGACTTCTGAGAAATGTATTGCACATTTTAATGTGAAGAGAAAATGAGTCATTTGTTTAAGCCCAAGGGGGTGCTAAGCTTGTTCTGCACAGTGTGTCGACACTCGTCCCCTGTTCCTGTCACTACCATCGAATAACGACGCATGCATGTAGAGCGATTCACCTACAGAATTCATTGCATTTATGTACATGTTTAGTTTTACTATTAGGGGGGGTTAAAATTGTGATACAATATGTATATATATATATATATATATATATATATTCTATAAATGTGAGGGAATTTCCACACTGAACACACACATAAGCAAATTCGGTAAAACCCTCATTTCATAAATGGTGCCTGGTATTGCTAGAAAATTACGTTTAAAGACAGCAAAAAAAAATCTCCTCTCTGATAGATGAAAATGGGAGAGATAAAAATGAATCAAAAAGACTCTAGACTGTGGAAAATAAAAGACTGATGAAAAAGAGAGGAGGGAGCAAGAGAGGCTTAGAAGGTGGATGGATGGTAAGGGAGGAAGGAGGGTGGGGAGGGGGAGAGGCCAGTGTTGAGCGGGGAGGAGAGAGAGAGCTGGAATGAACGATATATAGCCCCTGGCAAACAGAAAACAATTGTTACACTGCCTCCCATAACCCACTTCAACCTTAAACAGCAGATTTTTTTCACTCAATTAATTTCTACACATTGGAGCAGGGGCCTTGGCTGAAGCTAGGCTTTTATGTGCTTCTGCTGCTGCAAGGCCTTTGCACATCTCTGTCTCTCTCTCCCTCTATCCTTTCTCTCTCTCCCGCTGTATCTCTAGGTTTTTTTTATTTTTATTTTGCTTTTTTTCATCAGAAAATGAACACTCTGAATTGAAATGGCCTTGAACACTTTGAGAAATGACATCTGAATATATATATATATATATATATATATATATATATTTAAATTGCATATAGCACACCAAAAGAATGCTAAAAACTTTTCTTTGAATCCCTGCTAGGACAAGAAATGACATTTAGCCTAATCAATATCATAAAACACAGCCATGTAGAGCTATGAAAACTCAAATTCTATAGATATGTAGCGCATTCTGCTCTTCCTGTATAAAGCACCATGAAGTACATGTAAAGCTTGATAGGAAGCAAGAACTTCAAAAGAGGCAGCTTTCAATATTGATTGCAAACATCTGTTAAGAAGAAATACAAAGAGATTCATACTGGAAGACGACAAGCTTCATACTAAGATCTAATGAAGATAAAAACATAAATAATGAGAAGCAGTAATAATTACACCCAGGCCATACCGGGTCATGGTGGCCCTATATGAATAGCAGGTTGACTTGCTTGAGGGCAGAAAGAGGGCGAGCAGGCAGAGACAGATGGACAGATAGATAGCGAAGGGCATGACTGAGCTGTGTCTGTGTGTGGTGAGTGAGGGCCAGTCGGAACAACATGAATCATGGCTCCAGTTGAGAGAGGAGGAGATCAGATCAATAACAGCCCAGAGGATAGAGAAGAGCAAGAGAGAGAGCAAGAGGATGAAGGGTTGACACAGGAGGTGTTCATCACTGGACCACCCCGACTCCCAGCTTGCTCACCTTTCTTTTTTTTTCTCTTCTTTTTTATCTCAAGCTAAACAGTTAATGTATTGAGCAAGGCACTGATTCATTTTCTGTGTGGCAAAAAAAGAAGTAGAGAGAGCCAGTGCGCTGATATCCTAGTATAGCAAAAAAAAACAAAAAAACATGCATGAACACAGGTTGTACAAAAGCATAAGGAGACTTGATTCACTACAAAAAAAAAGTATTATATCTTGAATATTCAAATGATTATGATCAGCATTTTAATTGTTAAGTGTTATCATCTGAAGAGGGGGTAAATGTGGGTTTTTTTGACTTAGTACTAGAGGACAAGAGTCAGCAGTGGTCATTTCTCATTAAATGACCAGTATAGCTTGGGGAAATGTCTTTTTTTTAATGTATATCTCTGTGCCAAAGGGTAGTGGCCAGTGTTGGAGTGGCTGTCTGGATGTTTAAGCGTTCTAGCACATGAGTGTATGATGGCCAAGTCCTATTCTCCACCATTGTGGAACAGGCAAGCAATTTTTCTCATCCCTCCTTTTTTATATAATTTGGTCGATAAAGGTGAAGGACGTTTCATCGCTATTTCTCCCTCCCGACTCCCTCCTCCTTGTACTCTCTGCTCTGTCTCAGAGTGAAATCCAGAGATAAAGCTGTGGCGGCGCTCCGTGTTTAATGGAGCTTAATCCCACAGATTTAAGATACGGAGCTGTGAGGCAATTCCCCCATGCCCATCTTCACTAACACAGAATGGTCATGTGACTATCTAATTCTGCCCTTTCAGGCACAGACAGACAGGTGGACAAAAAAGGACAAAAAAAAGAACATAAGTATAGCTTATCCAAGGACAGATGTGTTACTTTTATTTATCAAACATTTCTTGGGAAAGGGGTTGTACAGAATACTCAGTCACTCATTTGCTCACTCTTTCTTATTTGCTGTAAAACTAGACATTTTTCTCGCACTTTTTCTTCAACTGTCTCTTTGTAAAATGTGGTCATGTCTACTTTGGCTGGTCAGTCAACCTCCCTCTTGATGTGGGATTTATAAATTAATCTGCAACACAGAGAAAAATCTGAGTCAAAGTGATGAGTTTGGGGAGCCATAACTGAAAGCTTAGTGTCCACAGACAGGACTCCGGCCACGGCATCACGTCAGCACGCTTGGAGAGAGTTAAGTGGGGTTGGCTGGCTTGAGACTATTTGGAGAAGCCATGTGCAGGGAAGTATTATACCCACCAACAATCCTCCTTAAGTGATGAGCTGACACTAAGCAATTTAGTATTCACCCTGCCAGTGAAAATATCTTCAATCCAAGTGCATAAAGCTCCCATGACAGGAAATATGCCAAGCGCTCTTCTTCCATCTGACTCTTTTTTTGTTTCAGAATAGCCACTGTATGGTTCAATTTACCCCAAGACATGCTTGTCAGGCCTGCTTGACATGAGCTCTGGTGTCAACGTGTAAAATAGTCCACATGGATGATTGCAGAGTAGCAGTGGTTGTTAGTGGTTGTGAGTAGAGTTTGAGAAAAAGGAAATGTGCATGTTACCAAATATGACTGGTCTTTATATACGCTGAAAAGCAGGCTCAAAGCAAAAACAAGAAACCAAGCAGGCTTGGTTATTTATTCAGTTTTAACACAGATTTCATAGAAACAACAGAAACATAGATTTCCTTGTCTGTTCTCATTCCACCTTTGCTCTCCTTTCCTTTATTTTTTCACTCAATCCTTAACATCCTCGACATTGTTCTCCTGCCTTTTCCCATCTCTTGCCCTCCTTTCTTTGTTGCCTCTCAGGTATAAGACATCTAATTGTCATGGGAGCAGAGGAAACAGTGGAGTGAAAAGCACAGAAACACTGTATAGTTATTGTCCAAAACAAAAACAGCAGGCTTGAGCACTCAGAAAAGCCACATACACAGTGGCATCCGGGTGTCAGAGTAGTACGGCACAAGCTGAGTGTTTCAAACTCTGTCTGTGGTTGTTTATGTACGTGTGAGTGTATGTTTTTGGCAGGTGAGGGGGCACATCGTCCTTTATAGCTGCACTCTCACTGGCACTGTCACTTCAAGGTCTCAATCGCTTGCCATTCTGGGTCCCAAACACTGCCAACGCAGCTGATCCACCTCTGCCAAGGTCCTCTTCATCCCTGTGCTACTGCTCTTCTCTCTCCTCCTTTGCATAATTACCCAGGTAATTGTGGAGTAATTGACTGCATCACCTGCTCCTAGGAAGCTCTGGCATTGTTTAATAAACAGCTGGAATATGCGCCACATGTTGTTGGAGAGAAAGGGGAAGAACATATTGGGGACAGGAGGAGGACTGAAGGAAAAAAGTAGTGGAGCTTGGTCTAAAAAGCGGACAGTAAGTGTGCACATGCTAATTTCCCAGACACAGAAATATAGATATAATATTTTCTCAGTCAAGGCCGAAGTTGCTATCAGTGGCAAACATATAATTACCTATTAAAAGATGGGTGAGGAAGGCAGTAATGTGAGTGGGAGATGGATAGATTTATAGACACATGGAAGAGAAGAGGCAACAGAAAGTGAGAGAGAAAGTTTGAGGCAGAAGAGAATAAGATTCGGGGGTGGAGGGGTGGGGGTTAAGCGAGCCTCTCAGGGCTAATGACATTAAGGAGGTTTGATGAATCGACACCCGCTGAGTGTTATTGACGTCCCCTGAGCCTGCCCAGGCAGAGCCAGCCTCCTAGGCCTGGTATTGGCTAGCACTGCTCCTCAATTAGACTGCCTGATTAGATTCCCTCGGTTGTGCCCTCTCATGGGGTGAGCAGGGTGGCATGATGGATGTGATGGGCAGGATTATCAGAGGGGGGTGTCACCCGTGCCCCGCCTTGGGGGCACCAGACGATGGGTTTGACCAGTTGTCACAGGGGCATGTAGGCGGAGGGCACGGGGCGCGGTGCGAGTCTCTTATTGAGGCTGTCAATCACTGCCGCTTACAAGACAGAGGCTGTGTCTCTGCACACAGATGCACAGGAGTAATTACTATTCCATCTCCCTTGGCATCTAGATATATGAGGCTGTTCACAACCACTGACCTCATGTGGCAACCCTTCGCCATCTTTGAAATAGTTTGAAAATGCTCAATTTACATATCCTGTCCTTCATTCACTAATCCTTCAAAAAGGGACCCTAAATGTAGTTGTGCTTAGATGCCACAGGCCCGGAGTATTAAATTAGTGTGCAATTCTTTTACCTAAATGAGTAAGTGCTGCTGTCTTCTGTGTTTCTGCATTAGTCCCTCATGTTAAAGACTTTGACTAGGATATGTCCTTAACCCTATTTTCTCTATTTCCTGGTAGTGACAGTTTCATACATCCATTCATCAACATCTTGGCTCTTATGGTGCAAAAAATGGGGCAAGTCAGGTAAGTGTCCCAATTCAGCAGTTTTGAAAGGCAGTAACTAATGATATCTCAAGAACGGGGCTGCTGCTGTTTCCCTGAGAACTTTCCTTCCTGTTCCATTGTGTGTTTGTGTGGCTGGATAGCTAGCTAATGGCCTGTCTCTGATGAATTAGAGGGTCTGACACCCAGCAAACACACTCTCTCAAGGTCAGATTACCATATCTGGGGGGTTTAACAATTTAACACAGCCCCAAGTCAGACAAGTTGGCTCCAAAGGAGGAAATTGCTTTTAAAGCAGAGAAAACATACAGTGATATCTGCTACTGATGTCCCCAGCAGTGGCTGTGATGTCAAGTGTCCATTTATTCATCTCTCTCAGTTAAGGCACTCTTGCAGTTGTGCACTCGGCAATGTTATCCATTTTCTTTATTGAAAACTGCTATTCAACTCTCCAGTCTGTGTTAGAGTCCTCTAACACCCCACAAAGTGCTTAGTGAATGTGCTCGGCTGAAACATTTCCATATTTCTTCACAATTGCATCAAGTTGTTTTCAAATACAGGGACTATTATGTTCCATTATGGAGTCTAACATATTGTTTAATGCATTGTATTGATTTATAACTGATTGTGGTCAGTGTATCAGCCTAGTTGTCAGGTGGACACTTTCACACAGATGTACACTCCAGTCTGTATGTGTTTGACAAATTACAATTTTTTTTGCACTTTGATTTGAAAGAGAGTAATTGATACTGCATTTGTATGTGCCAAGAGTGAGCTTTCCTTTAGGTAGATTAAAGTCAGTATGAAAATAACTGTGTGGCTAGTGTAGCACTGTTTACAGCATTGTGACTACATGCTTTTTTGGATAGCTGTATAATGTTTATTTATGCACAAAAGAGGTCAGAATACACTGAAATTAGAGAAGTTCAGTGATTCCACTGAGACTGTTGGTCAGTCAATATGAAGAGTAAAGAGCTGTGTATTCAAGTGAGGATAATAAAGCTGAATAAAGCAAAAATCCATATAAAGTTATATCAAAGGTAGTTGGTATCGCAAAATCCACACTTGAGTACACTCTAAAACTGTTGCACAGTGGCTGGTAGACTGGATCACAAGTCCTGAATAGAATAATTTGAATAATATGCATGCAGAATACGTGAAGCGTGATCTACACTTCCATGTTTCCTTTCTGATGGTCAAGAGAGGATCATAATCTCAGAGGATTTATTAAACATCGGTTAAAATTCAAAAATAAGAAGGTCAGGTTGCGTTCCAGACAAGCTCTGGAGCAAATTCCTAAAGACTGATGAAAGAAAAAGTAACCTCTATCAAAATGATGAAGAAAGTGGGCAGAAAAAAGTACAAGCTTATGAACCAAAATATACTACCTCATCTGTTAAACATGGTGGAGGTTCTGTTATTGCTTGGGCATGGCTGCCAGTGAAACTAGCAGACTGGCATTTATTTATGATTTCACTGATGGCAGAGGATGAATGCTTATATTCTGTATGTTCAGATTCAGTAAAATGCAACAGAATAATTGGTTGGCATTTCATCATTCATCATTTGGACAACGATCCAAAGCTTACAGCCAGAGGAACGAGAGAGCCTTTAATGTTAAAAAGGTGATATTTGACTGGCAAATATAACTGAGCTGTGTTTCACTTGCTGAAGGCCAAAATCAAGCTGAAAGTGGCTGCGGTGAAGAGCTGGGAGAGGATCACCAGGGAAGATAGAAAGCGTCTGCTTGAAGTATATTCTACAAAGTATTTTTGGCTCTATGTGTTTCTGCCCAAACAATTTGTGTCACTCTAAATGTACTAAAAGAGCCCATACATTTCTTTCTATATTGATATAACTTACTCAAATTAAATCTGGGATTTGGCGCTTTAATAGAATCGTCATGTTATTTTCAATCCTAACGTGCTGAAACAGCGAGCCTAAAGAACAAAATGTGTTTAACTGTGTAATAACTGTGCAGTGTGTATTGTCAGGAACACAATCAAAGAGACACTTTGTAAGCATGAAAATTAAATAAATATGGAAACTAAAAATGAGAAAACATGAACTCTTATATCTAAACCAAAAATATAGACAGGTATGTATGTGTGCTCATAGAAGCAAAATCTTATACGTAAATGCATACACACATCCACCCACACACTTGCCATATGTGTCTGCAGGGAGCTGGCTAAGATGTTAAGCTATGTGCATGGTTGCCTCACGTCGACGCCTCTCTCCTTATTTCACAGCAGCACCTGGTGGTGACAAAGAGCACAGAGGAGAAAGTCTCCCCAGGAGAGGGGAGGAGAGGAGAGTCTGTCCATTCCTAAGACAACAGACTATCCCTATCCTATCATGTACTACCTGCCTGTCAATCCAACTCAGGGCTGCTTAATTTCACTTTGAATTGACGATGTTCGAGCCCATGCCAAAGTTTGAGGGATTTTAGACGTACTACCTAAGCCAAGGAGCATAATGAATGAAAAGCCCCTTCCCAAATTGATTTCAAACTAAATCAAACCCTGGTATTCAATTATCTGCCAGAGCTGCCACTGAGGAACTTTAAAAGTTGTATAGGCGGAGAAAGAGGAGAGAAAGTGAGGAGAGGAAAGGACTGTTGGAGCAGAATGCAAATGACTCCATCCCTGCATAGTGTCAGAACAGGTGGCCCAGTGGTAGCGCTGGGGCTGATGAATGAGCTGTTGAAGTGGAGCCCATTGCTACCTCTAGCTAGTGGCAGCTCCAATTCTGCCTAGTTAAGCATTTGGCCTCCTCTGCCAGGAAGGCTTAATTGAAGAAATCATCACAGGGACAGGGACAGATTTGGTGTTACGGGGACCAAATTGTCTGTCTGCCTAACCAGACTGTAACATCATAATAGTTTGATAATATCCATCCACTAATCACAGGAAGAGTATTCCATTACAGGATTCAGACCAGGACAAATTCCCTTTGAATTATGTTGCACCCTTGTGATTTGCTTTGGTCCAAGCCTTGTAGAAATTTCTCCCATTTTGGCAGTCTTACCTATTAAACTCTAAACATAATAACGCATTTGCTGCAGTCAGAAGTCTGTTGGTGTATTACTGGCTCCCACTGTTGCTTAAAAAAAACCAATAAACACAGTTAACAGAGACATACTGCTGCTTTGACTAATGTAATACATCATGTTGAACAGTACGTGTTTCGCTGCTTTTCTAACATGCCTTTATCACTCAGTTAATTACTGCTTTAGTATGGTTTAATACAGGATTACAAGTGCTACAGGAAGACAAAAAAATGTGGCATCTGCTTTTGTTTTTTCTTGATTTGTTATATTTGTTTTAGTTGAACACTGCCTGGTGGGCATTATTCACACCAGACAAGCAGACCGTGAGGCAGGGAGCAGAGGGAGCACACCCGATTGGTTTATCTTAGCAGAGACCAGTGACTTTTTTTTTTTTTTTTTATTGTATCAGGGAGTGAGGGTAATTATTGGTAAATTACAAAAACCTGTCCTGTCAGCGATATCAAGCAGAAACCAATCAAGTCATTGACACCGCAATAGCGATCCAAAAAAACAAGTAGCCTTTGGCCCCCTGCCGCACCTGCGCACAGTGTATCAAATGTTTGGCCTAACTAATGAATGACTGGATGCAATTATAATGTACTTTTTCTAAAATCGGCCCTGCCATAGTGTTAATTACATAATTACTGAAGATGTCAGCTCTATACGGGAGGGTGGAGTATCAGTACAGAGAGTGGAGCTCACAGGGAGGCAAGTTGCTTTGCTTTCAGAGATGAACTATAGACGCTTCTTTGATTCATGATGCCGGCTTTGTGGAAAATATCGCCTTTGCCAAGTTAATTTTGAAAAGGCCAGCATATTTGGGCAGAGACAATCAGCCTGACCTTTCTGAGAACAGCCCCAGTTTTCACTCTTTCACCTCTTTTGTGTTCAATTCCCCTTTTCTCTCTTTCTCTTTTTCTTTCTTTCTTTTCTTTCTCTCTTTCCTTCCTTCATTCACATCTCTCCTGTCTCTGTTTGTTGGGGTTGACGTGCAAATGCCTGACAGTAGCATCTGCTAATAGACACAACAGTTGTTTATCAATGCATTCCACTGTTAGAACGGCCTTCCTGTTTCTGTTGGAATATTTGTACAAATTTATTGGAGGCTGCCTCTATTAGACGCGGGCCTTTGCTGGGAAACAAGTATGCCTCTAGTTTAGACAGACAATTGTATTCTCCTGCGTGTGTACTTCACTAATCAAGGCAACGCAGATGACTTTGCCGTTGTTCTGTGTGCTGTTATATCATGCAGATGATTGGAATATCAATTCATTCCACATTTGCAGCCTTGTGGCTAATTTGCAATGGCTGTATATCAAATGTGTCATGAGGATGGGGCACCATATTTCCCTTACAGAGAATATAGAACAGAATTTGTCATTTGCCATTCAATGCGTGGCTCTCCCTGGTGCCATTTGCAATGAAAACTGAGGCAGTGTGTGTGTGTATGAGAGTGAGTCAGAGAGAAAGACTGCCAGTGAGTGTTAATGTATTTATATCAAGTGCGTTTGAGAGTATTTGACGCTGGGTCTGGGGCTGCAGAGAGACCAGGTATAATGGGACCAAGGCGCCCAAAACAAGATGCTGATGAGGAGCCATGCTGAATAATCATGTACTATCACCTCTATTCTACAGACAGGAAGGGTGCTCCATCACAGACACAACCCCACCTTCATCCCGCACCGGTCTCCCCATTCAACTGTCCCTAGGGATGGATCAATCAAGCTTTTCCTATTTATGATCCAATACGATACCTGTTGGCATCTGCCGATGCCGAGGACCGAACTGGTACCAGTGTTAAATTTGTAAGCTGAATTCATCACTGTGAGGAAGAGACAGGGAATTATTCTTTCATGTGTGAGTCTAAGGAGCTTGGAAAGAAAAGCGCCTGAACTTCTTTAAGTTTCCTTGAAGACATTTCACTTCTCATCTGAGAAGCTTCTTCAGTTCTAAGGTCAAATGGTGGAGAGTCCCAGATTCTAAGCCCTATGGGAGTGTCCCCAAGAGGGTCATGGACCCCCTATTGTACGCTACCTAATCACATGAGCCAAGGTGTGAAAACAGGTGTGCATCACAATCAGCCAAGGTTTTCGGGTTCACCCGAAACCTTGGCTTGTAGTGAAATGTCTTCAAGGAAACTTAAAGAAGTCCACTTTTCTTTCCAAGCTCCTTAGACCAGTGGTTCGCAAGCTGTGGTACGTGTACCACTGGTGGTACGTGGGCTCCCTCTAGTGGTACGCGGGACGTCTCCAAATTTTTTTTAAGATTAAATAATATACCATATTCTGATTGATGGATTTCTGAAAAATTAAAACATACAGGTCTGCTGTCACTTCCGACATAAATGAAGACAGAAAACTAAACAGCAGTGACGTTTGTAGGGTTAGTGAAGTTGCGCCAGCTGGTATATAATGATGTGCTACGTGCTGGCTAGCTACACAGCTATGTTAGCATAATATAAACACAGTAAAGCTGGAGGATGAACGCTAACTTTTTTCCACTCGATAAAAGTTAACGCGAGGGTTCCCGATGGTTAGGGACAAATGCAATCGCATGGCAGGATGCTGTAAACGGACCAAACTTCAGTCAGGAGAACAACTGAGATAGTCCATCCACAATACGAGGTCAGTCATTAATATACTGCTGCATGGGCTGGGCTGTAGTTACATCGTAAGGATTTAAAAACTGAGCTTTAAAACGAACAGTGGTAATAAAAAAAGAGAGAGGCCGATAGTGATCACTGCCTTTTTTAGGGGCTTGTTGAGATTAAATAGAACAAGATACAAAGCATTAAAATATGTTAAAAATACAACAGCCTTGATAAACGCAGAGTAGCTTGGACCCGGAAGCAGAGTTCATCACGTCATCACTTAAAGACCGGATAGCCCACCTGCTGTGAATGTTTTAATGCAGTACAGTTGTTATTATTATCACTTGTC
>VVHJ01031700.1:0-10496 GCA_015107715.1 Tylochromis polylepis
CTTTAAAAAAAAAAAAAAAAAAAAAAAAAAAAAGGCACAATCATGGACAGGAATGTATAATGCCATTTGGGATTTGACAGGATTCATTTTGGATGTGCTTTACTTATGCAGGCTGGAGGAGAATGCATTGATGGAATGAATCTGCTTCTGTCCCGACTGTGGTTTCACCTCGTGTTTGGTATGACACTCCTGAGACTATGCTAAAGTAGCTCGTACCATCCATTGCCGTTTTCACCTACAACGTCCGCAGCCGAATCGCTCATTAGCCGGTGGTTCAACCTGCCGGCTCCTCATTAGAAAGTCTGTGAAAAAGCACAGTTTTCCCGCTGCATTCACCTAAAGCACGCTCTGCATGCCTAAACCGCAGTTCCAGTGGTATAAGCACCCCCCCGAGGTCTACACGTGAGAGAGGACAGTGGTGGAAAAATATCCCAATCTGACTCTCCCAAAGCTCAAACATTTATCTCGACACACTATTACTCCACATAGACCACACTTCCAATGTGAACAGCCATGGTAATGGTTTCAAGCAATTTTACCCCAGAAATGACAACAACGTCAAAAGATCTCATTTCCCAACCGCACTGAGAACAATTTGTTCAAGAACACGTGAAACAAGATAGCAGCCACAGTTAGGCTCATCCGAGGTGGCATTTATTATGGCAAAGAAACACTTATGAAACAGTACAGCAGCAGTTAAGGGAAATGAAAGAGCAGTTTTTTGGACTGTGTGGCTATGTTAAAGGGTTTAATGGGATAAACCACTTTGGGGGGTGGGTGGTCTTGGACCCGATCTCACACATGCAACACCACTGTGCAGCACTGAGCAGTTTCTCCACACTGACGTGCATTTTTGGAGATATGTTCGGCAAATAAACAAAAACATCACATTTTTGGCAGCCAGAAATATCATCATTAAAACACCATGTCAACAATCAAGCCTTTTATTGTCACAGTCTTGGTCTGCCAATAAACAATGGCCTAGTTTTTATTTTTTATCTTTTGTAAAGACAGCGTCTGTGAGGAAGTTACTTGTCCTGGGCTAACTGGTCACAAAACATGACTTGGGGTTAACAGACTTGACTGCAGGAATCACAGGGCTCATGGACTGGTTTGGAAAGTCATGGCTGAAGCTCACTGATTAGCTGGGATGAGGCCCTGTCTTTGGGCATGCTCCAAAATGGCATTGTAGCAGAAGTAGTACTGGTCCGGGGTTTGAATGCTGAAGGCCCTCTGTGTTCTCATGCGGCGCACTGTCTGGCACACGTTAAGTGAGCCTACATCCTGTAGCTGGGACAGACAGATGTCCAGGGCACAGAAGGTACCTGCCGACAACAGCGGGTTAGTGGCAACACTTTAAGATTACAGACAATGAAATGCTATCGTGTTAGTTAAAAGCCTTATTCTCATCCATAAATAAACATATTGCTTAGGGCTTAGTCACATGGACCTAGAGACTGGTCAGTGACGCCCTGGCAACCTATTCATTCTAATCTACTCATTCAGGAAAAAAAAGAATATTCAGGATATTCTTTGCAGGATGTTGCAAAGAGGTTGCTGTAGCAAAAACCTCCTTGCGATTCCTTTGGTTGCTCGCAGATTGCTGCAGCGACCCATAGTTTGCATGATGATGCAGAGTTCTCTGGAAAAAACCCCCAAAAAACAAAACAAAGAAACTTAGCAAATGCTTGCAGAGTGCTAATAAATTTTTAAGCCATGCAACGCAAACTAGAAATAAGGTTTCCCATCACAGTAAAAGTTGTGGCTTAGCACTGAAGTAAACACCTTTCAAAAGGCATGACTTTTATTTTGGAGGCAAACCCTCTCTATATGAGTGTTTGCAGACAGGTAGGCATCTTCCATGCAATCTAGGACCAACTGTAACAATCTGCTAGTTATCAAAGTAAGGAGAATTTTTGGTGCAGCACTCGCTGTGTGGCTAGTTCACCTACTAACAGCAAGCAACCAGTCTCCAACCAGTCAGGGAATATAGATTTTGTTTGAGCAACCTGTGGTTGCTGGTGGGTTGCTAAGACTGCGACTGAGGCCTTAAGGTCCAAGTTTACCCATCGTGTTGGTCACTTTATGTGCATCTATTCATGCAAGCCATGAAGGCGCAGGTACCCACTACAGTATTCTCACCACTAAAGCAACACCACCACATCAGCGTTGATATAGAAGAAGTTGTCAAAACTGGTTTTGTGGCCCCCCCCCGCAGAGTCATCTTTTCAAATGAAAAGATGCAAGATTGTTGTTCCATCTTGCTCTGTATAATCTGAATCTGAGCTTCTGTATGACTCGATCATTAAAATGGTGGCAAAAACTGACAGGAACAACACTTGTGTTCCACCCAGCTGCAGCGACAGCGGACAGGATCTCAGTTTGACGTCAACTTTGTTGTTGGGTGCAGTTTGTGAGGCACTGGCATGGTGGGTATAAAATGGCCCGAAGCCCTAGAAGACAGTTTTTATCCCTGCATCTCACCTGTTCTCCCAATCCCTGCACTACAGTGGACCACCATTGGCGGTCCCAGCGGGTGGCCTGTCCACTGAGATCCCAGAGCCTTGACCATTTTTCTCTGTTGTCTCTTCACAGCTCCCAGGAAGTCAATCAGAGTCACTGCTGAGGTGGGGACGCCATAGTCGGGCCAGCTGAGGTACTGGAAATGACTCACTTGTCTCTGTTCACATGTCTGAATACACATAAATAAAATTATTTTAAAGGTTAAATGCTTTATGATAGAAAATACATTCTGCTAGTTGAGGACTGAACCAGCAAATAATAGTACTTTGACATTTTGGGGAAGGCAAAGAATATGATGAGGAGATCAATGCCGCTGATTTTCCTCTGTTCGTTATTGGTTCTTGTCAGGCAATGTCAGATTCTTTGGCCGCAACATTAAGCAAAATATTTTTCTCACCTCAGTGTTGTGCAGTTCAAGAGTGGTGTGGTTGTAGTGGGTGTGGCGGTCCACCCTCTGGTTCACTACTGCTATGTGGCCATAGACCTCCTGTCCACCTTCCTCCAGAGGCCAGTACTGCCCACACTTCCTCCGACTGCCTTCGTCAGTCCTGCGGCAGAGGGTCAGGACGCATTTCACAAAATTAACACTAATTCAACTTATGAAAATCAAAACATACTTCTAGTTCATCAACTCAATTACCTGGTTGTCATGACAATAACAAGGACATTTTGTTCCCAGACCATCCTCCAGAAATCACCATAGGTCCTTTCTAGTGGTCCTGCACAATACAAACACCAAAGTTGAAGCAAATTAAAATTACAGTGAATAAATAAATGAAATTAAAATCTGATCCCAGCGTAATGAGTCATACCCATTTAACTGCATGGAATAGCTCCTTAATGAGATACATTAACCCACAATAAAGACAAAACATTATTCAGCTCATTATGTACGACTGCCAAATAATTTTGCTCTTAGCAGTCGTTTCTGAATCACTGAATTACAGCAGCACTATCATGTCATCAGAAATCAGGATGACATGATAGACCTGTTTATTTTCAGAAACTAATTCAGGTTATTTCTCCAAAGAGCTGGTCTTCATACAGGCAACAAATCTGCAAACAACTCTATTCTGATTTCATGTAAGAGCTACTATTAGTCCCAGACGTGAGCAAAGATTTTCCCTGCATTCTCAGAGGTGGCGTATTTATGGACACAAGCTTAAGTAAAATACCGCAGATGTCTTCAGGTGCACGGTCATTAGTATTACTGTTCTTCCCACTAATCCTACAAATGTTCCCTAGAAGCCTAGGGATTCCTGTAGTGAGAGAAGAAATGTTGCACTTCAAGTAAAGTTTTGTGCATGGTTGGGAGGCGAGTGCGTTTTGGTGCATGTTGCAAAACCATCAGAAACTGTGGTCGTATCAGTGCATGAGTGATTACTCTCACTCCCGGCTGTTCCAATGCAATTCTACCCAAACTACAGTGCTCAAAAGACATTAAAGGAACACTTTGAAAACACATCAGATCTTAATGTGGAAAAAAAACAACAACAACTGGGTATTGTGTGTTAGGAATGAAAGGATGCCACATCACTGGATGGAAATGAAAATCAATCTACAGAGGGCTGAATTCTAAGAAACCCTGAAAAAAAAAAATCAAAGTGAAAAAGTGATACAGTTTCATTGCAGCATCTCAAAATAGTACTTGGTAATTTCTATGGTCACCATGTGATTCTATGCATGCCTGATGACATCAGGGATCCACCACCCAACCAGTCATGGTGAACGATATTACAGGCAGCACAACATTCTCCAAGGCTTCTCCACACCCTTTCATGTCTGTCACATGTGTTCAGGGTGAACATGCCTTCATCTGTGAAAAGCACAGGGTGTGCTGGACCTGGCAATTATGGTATTCTGTGGTAAATGGCAATTGGGTTCCACGGTGCCAGGCAGTGAGCACAGGGCCCACTGGAACATGTCAGGCTCTTATATTGCCCTCATGAAGTCTGTTTCTGATTGTTTGGTCAGAGATGTTCACACCAGTGGCCTGTGTGAGGTCATTTTATAGCACGACGGGGCAGATACCAGTTCTGCTGATGGGTTAAAGACCTTCTACAGCCCTGTCCAGCTCTTCTAGAGTATCTAGCCGTCTCCTGGAATTGTCTCCATGCTCTTGAGACTGTGCTGGGGGACACAAACCTTCTGGCAATGACACACATTGATGTGGAATCCTGGAGGAGCTGGACTACCAGTGCAACCTCTGTAGGGTTCAGGTATCACCTCATGTTACCAATAGTGACACTGACATGATGCTTTAAGCAGTGTACATACCTCCTCCTAGTAACACGTTTCTCCTTCTTGTTTTAATTTTTTATATATAAAACCTGACTCCAGAAGAGTTCAATCTTGAGTTAAACTTTACATCGTCTACAACGTTAACATGGCTGCAACCCAAATCAGACTGATGTGAACACTAAACGTCCAAATTAGTTCTGCATAAATTCAACAGTGACCTGTTCTAGGTAGACCTAAATTTAATCAGAGAAATCTGCAGTAACTCTGTCTTATTGTAGAGTAATTAATACTTTCAAAAGTGTAGTTCTAACTTCTGTTATTATATTTTATTGGGCAACAAACGGTCCACCTCAGCTTACTGCCATTGTCCACTTATATGCTTCAGTTACATTTATGACACAGCAGTGGTAGTTACAGTGCCGATGACCAAATGTCCTCATTTAAAAAGGTTCCCTTGTAGTCACACACTTATTTGGCTGCAGGTTCCACTTAACATTAATGATCTAAACTGAGATCATCAGTAACAGGACTGCAATGTTATGCCACTGGCATAACATTGCAAAATGGTCCCTTTAAATAAATGAACGTAGTGTACCTTGAGTACCAATGTAGGCATTCTTCTGTTTGTAGCCGTCCATGAAACTTGCATTGATGTAGTCTGATCTCTGTAAGAGCAACAAAATTTGGTCACAAAAGGTCAACAGAATGCAAAACAGTTCAGTTCAAGAAAAACGCGCAATTTTTATTCTGACGGAAGTCAGAAAAGTAGTGCCCAGCTGTCTGCATGAACTGTTGGAGCATTAGAGACTTTAGAGGAGAAAATCCAACAGTTTGGTTACACGTTTGCTTTACAAGCTAGGTGGTAGGTGTCCAGCTGAGTACTGGGAGTGCAGCAGCCAGTTAGAAGTTTAAAGCTTGACAGCTGAGAGTGACCATGAATGGAACTGGGAGTCTTTTGTCCCCCCTTCTGATACCAATGATATGCACAATTTTTAAAAACAGCATTTACCTCATTCTTTCTGAGTTTCAAACGAACTCTCGTCTGATCAAGGCACAACACATCACCATAGCGATTCTTCTCCTGATTGTAGGCTGCTCTGTAGACAAAACAAGGTTTACTGCTGCTGCCTTTTGCGGCTTACAATTACAATAACAGTCGACACACACTGAACTAAAGTTTTGGTTTTTTGGTCATGTGCTACTTAGTTACATGTGACACTGAAGTGAGGTGTATAATTTATAGAAGACTGGAGGCAAGTATGCAAAATGAGGAAAAGATGCAGTCACCACCTTCACAAGCACAACTAAATTCCACTTTATAGATGTCAGTAAAAAACAAAAAACATTCTGAAAGTATTAGAAAGGTCATCTATTGAAGTTGGGGTTAAAGGAAATGCTGTGGAATAGATTACATCACAATGCTACTAATTTTTGTCCTTCCCAGAATACCTGCACCTACAGCATAAAAAGATTACAGGTATTAATAAACTAATCTTTATGGCACCTCTGCTCAGCATCAGATTTTAAAGTGAGCACTGAATGTGCGCCTGCTGCTGTAAACTCACTGTGCACAGTGGAAGGTTCCGGGTGGTGCTTCTTTGCGTAGCTCCTCATACTCCAGATGGATGCCTGAGCGCTGTAGCCTGCCGAGGTGCGTAAGCAGCTCCTGCGGGCGCATGGACTCTGGTCTGGGAATATGAATGGAGGCATCTTCAAAGGGGATGCCCACCAACTCATCCACAGGGTCTATTCTGCCATTCTGGCCCGCCAATAGCTGCTGGTTCCAGCTGTACGCGTCCAGAGGCAGCAGGCCACCAAGGTGCTGAGGGAGACAGTCTCTGGGGAGGTGCTGGCGCAGCTCAGCCATTTTTACCATCTGAACCTGGAGTAGGGAGGGACGTGGACTGAGATGGATTTGTTTTGACCCCCATAGAAATGGCATAAAAGGTCAAAGTCAATCTGCCTGCGAGTTTGCCCTGTTAGCACTACAATATCTTAAGGCAGACTACAAAAACTGTATCTCATATATTGTTTTATGCAGTTTACATAAATGCAGATAACCTGGTAAGGAAAGAAAAAATAAATGGAGAGAATACAGGCTATCAGTTTGCTCAGCTTTAGGTCAGATGATGTTTTCGCTTGTCATATGTAAAAATGACAAACACAGCCTAACGTGTACAGTTTATCTGCAAGTTTACAGCATAAACATATTTTAGTTATGCTGTCAGATGGAAAATGCAGCAGTCTTTTGACAGCTGCCATGCAAATACTCATGTCATCTCACTCAGTTAGGAACCTGCCTATGTAAAATTGACTATTCATGATATGGAACCCATAAAAACTAAATGCTCCTGCAACAGGATACCATTTGTTTTAAGCCTGCTTTACCTTAAATATCACCGTCTTTCCTCTTACTCTTGGCATAAAAAATAAAAATCCCGTGCACAGCGGCTCTTAAGAAATCAATGCTAATAAAATAATGACTGGTAATAATGTAGGAGGTTGCCTGACTCCAGTGATTCAACATCTCAGGCATGTGTGAGGCAGCAGGATAAGCAGTTAAAGAATCTCATAATCACATGCTCAGTTGGTACACTGAATCACTCACTGTCTGCCATTTGGGTAGAAAAAAAAAGTTTTCCCCTCCCCTTTCTTAATGAATTATCATAAAAATGAAGCTGTAGAGATACTTTGAGAAGTAATCAAAACATTTACCCTCTCCCTCAGTTTCTCCTTGAGAAGCAGGCTGAGCAGATTGTAGGGCACTCGAAACCACACCGGGGCCCCTACAATCAGCACCTTCTTCAGCCTGGCAGGGAACGCCCCCTGATGGACAAAGACAGTAAATTACAGTAAACCACATTCTTTGTTTAGAACTCGCATTTTAAATTTATGCTTATTATATTTATTACTGTATTGTAAATTAAGGGGCACCATCTCCTGTGTTTAGAATGTAAATGCAGCAGATACTTCCGAGTTTATCTTATGGTACTTGTGCATCTAAGGATTAAGTACACAGTATGTGACTGAGGATGACAACTACTTCAGAGAGATCAATATGTGTGCACAGAATGCATCCCGCTGCCGCTGATGCAACCACATAATAGTCCGTGTTATTGACTCCAGCTGACATACTGCTACATGTTTAAAGTGTAACTCACTTAAATGTGGTAGAAATGCAGGCAACTGCAAAAAAAAAAAAAATAAGCAGCACTACCACTACATATGGGTTAAGTAATACTTTAAAGGCTATCAACTCACACAGTGAGCCACTCATTTTGCCTTTTTGGACATTTACTTAAATCCTGGAAAACATTTATAAATAAATAAATCAGATTACTACCTTCTAAGATTGAGATAAATGTGCAGTTAGCCATTACTCTAGCCCTGGAAAGGAATGATGACTTTCAGCTCCTTTAGATGAATGAAAATAGTGTTTACATCTAGTCCGAGCATGTGCGTCTCATTTTTGGAGAAACTTACTGGCATTCTCCTGTACATGTACGGTAATTTTTACAGCACCCAGTCACTATACTGCACTGAAATCCCAAACCTTGAGCAAGTTGAGAATCTTCTTGCTGAGGTCCAGCTCAAAGTTTGTGTAGTTGGAGCCTGCCATGTCATAGATGAACACTAAGCCATTCCTCTGAGTCTCGAAGCTGTGACACACACACAAAAAGAAAATTGTGTTTTTGATATCTTAATTAGGTCATTTAACTACTACCCTGTGCTGTCAAGTGGAACTTATTCCCAAAATGGCAGATAAATGTCATTTTGGAGAATTTTAAAGACTTAAAGTAAAAAAGTTCCAGTGAAGACTTTTTCACGTACAAAATTGGAATGAAATTCATAGGAATCCTTCAAAGAAATGAAACTTGCACTGAAATGAAGCGAGTGACATGTTTGGTAAGATGTTTAAAGGCTACAATGCCACACACAGCTTCATTCACCGAAAACCACGTTCCTCACCTTTCCACAGCCCGATCCAGGAGGTAGAAGAGGGCCTGAAGCACCACATGGTTGCCCGTCTTGTTGGGGTGATGGAGTTTGGCTGTGTACAAGGCAATGGAGGCCCCCGAAGGGTCTCGTACACTCTGAAAATACACAAGCACACAATACTGGCAGGTTATCATTCAGCAAAGTAAAATCCGTTCATCACAATTTTCCTGGCAACTGTTGTCCCCCCAATACTGAACTGGGGATTGTGTATTAGTACTGGGTTCATTCTGTATTGTTTATTGTGGAATTATGAGCAAGGCAGCAGAAAATGAGCAAAATGCACATGTGCACACAGAAATACCAGCCTTATTCTGAATAATTGTATATACAGCATTCAAATTTCTCAGATACATGAATTATGATGCCATTCTTAGAAACTGTGTGGAGGAGTTTACTAGAGCTAAGTGTTACAACAACACCCAAACAGAAGTGCAAAAGTGAAGAATGGAAAAAGAAAAATGACCACAGGGGGGCACTTAGGTTCATATGCTGGCTGCTGGCAGGTTGCCAGCTCAGAGAAAGCTGTCAACAGTTCAACAGGATGAACAATTGTTGTCATTACTGATGCCGCAGGTCTTGGATCTCTTCATTTTCTTCCTAGGGTAGAGACAGAATGCATTTTCTGAACCAAAGCTGAACAGTGCCAAGAATGGGGGTGTCCGGGGAACCAAAGCTCCACTTGAGTGGAGCTGCTGACCAGAGATCCTCCGGAAAAAGGTCCTTTGTAAGTAAATAAGCCTGTATTCTCTGGCACGAGGGCTAAAATTACACCAGACAGGATGTGAAGCCTGCTACCGAGGCTGGAGAACTCAGACGGCAGGCGAGAGGATGTGCAGCATCAATGCCACTGTGGCACGTCAGCAGGGAAGGAAAAAAGGGAAATGCAGTGAAATGGGGAGAGTGTGTGCGTGTGCGGCATCTTTAACGATCACAATTTGGCTGACAAAAGGCTAAATTTATCTCGTACAGGAAACACACTTGGAACATCAACAAATAGCCTGCACCCCAAAAAGCACATCAGGATGAGGGCTTAGTTTTAGAACATTCAAGCTAAGGAATGAAGTAAAGTCATTGTTATTGATCCCGTAGTTCAGAAAAAAAAAAAAAGAACCTAAAATTTAAAGAGGGGACAAAAAAATAAAACAAAGCAGGGAGAGACAAAGCAAAAGCCAGAACAGCACCGAAAGAAAAATCAAAGTAATGGCAGGAGCAGTGTGAGAACACCGATCTTAAAGGAGAATGTTTGTTAAAATGTATCCCCCCCCCAACCCTGATGGAAACACACACACACACACACACACACACTAAATGTCACTGGAATTACTGGGATGAGGTACGTTATAGAAATTGATTAAACATATACATGCACAATATTAATAAACAACATTTCCATGTGGACACGTTACACATCACACCTTGAATGACTCTTAAAATGTGGAGGATATTTCAGGAATTTACTTACCAACACAGTGAACTTTCCACTAAGCAGCTCAGACCGCAGAGGCTCCTCCTGAGGCTGAAGTCTGACAATTCCTTCTTTAAGACGCGTTTCCTGAAGAAAACAGATCACAGCAGGTGAAGGCAAGCTGTGGGGCAGCTCTAACAGGCCGCCACTTTGAGGTGAATTCCTCTCTGAACAATAGTGAATCACCTGCCTGGCTTTCCTGCCGGGAGGATTCCTCTCTGCTAGTCCCCCCCCCCCCCCCGGGGGGGGGGGGGGGTAAAGTTTAAAA
>VVHJ01031707.1:9653-32571 GCA_015107715.1 Tylochromis polylepis
AAAAAAAAAAAAATCAAAAAAAAAAAAAAAAAAAAAAAAAAAAAAAAAAAAAAAAAAAAAAAAAAAAAAAAAAAAAAAAAAAAAAAAAAAAAAAAAAAAAAAAAAAAAAAAAAAAAAAAAATCACACTAAATCAGATTAAGAACAAAAAGAGTGGATTTTGCAGCTGTTCCTCCAACTTTCCAAGATTTAGAGTTGTTGGTGTTTCCATTCTTAACAGCACGGCCTCCCAAGCCTTCGGCTTGATGCGTTTTCTGTTATAGAAGTCAGCAAGAAATACAATTGGCAATGAAATATGGCAATTTTACAGCCATATAATAAATGTGTATTGCCAATAGGCATGCTGTGTTGAGTACTATTCTTACTGGCTATTCTTTATGGTGGAGACACATCAAAGCATTTTACAAGGACGTGTAATGTCACACCTGCAATGTTGGATAAATTATCAGTATTGTCTTTGTTCTGGAAAACCAATTCGAGTTAAGTCTTAAATCTATTCAAAGGTCTTAGAGAATGCAATAAAGAGTCTGATAACATGACTAACAGAATCCCTACTCAAGGGCCGCTTTCAATATCCACTTGCCTTCTGTTTTAACTGGCAGTTGCTTTAGTTGTAAGAGTATCTTAGTTTAGTTTGGCTCTTCTTTAACTTCTAGTGAAGTGGAAAAAAAAGTAGATTCTCTGCCATGCTGGAACAGAGCTGGGTAATGACACAATACTAGATGTTATTTTTATTTTTCAATAACAAGGGATTTTTGTTGCCATTGTCTTAGTACATGTTTTAATGCTTTTATGGTCTTGTCAGGTCGGGGTAGCTCATATGGGTTGCCAGAAAAGTTAAGCAAAAACTGGAATATGAGAGAGGAAGAGGTACTTTAAAAATATTGAAGTATTATTTTGAGGCTGTTTAAGTCAAAGTTGTAAAAGATAACAGCTACCTAACAAATAACACAATGAATTACTTCTGATTCCATGCAAGAAACAAGTAAATGTAAATGTATTACATTTTTTGAATATCATACCCAGTATTGTGTTGTAACATTTCATCTGATGTCATTAAAAAACAAACAAACAAACAAACAAACAAAAGACATCAAGCATCAGCACACTTACGTCAGGTCTGACTGTGATTAATTATTTTAAATTTGTGTACTTAAATAGAAGATATCAGATGCCAATCGTTAAGCTCTTAAAATTGACATCTTTTGGATAATATCCCTTTTGGTCATATTGTTACTTGCCAAGTGTTAAAATGATTAGTAATTTAAAGGAAATATTTGTTCTTAAGAGGATATGTCTTTTAGTAAGGACAATAATGTAAACATAGCTTCCCACAGTTACTCTCAGGCTTGTGAAGAGACAGCTTACAGTCTTTTGGCTGACCTCCTGCTTCTTATGCAATGGATCCCCAATTCTCCTCTCAGTGAAGAGGAAGGCCAAAAGGAAGCAAGCCCAAAAACACATTAGTAACCTTGAATGTGAACTTGCTGTTTGGTGAATAAAATTTTAAGTGTTTCACAAGGCGAGCTATGTCACATCTAATCTGGCACTTCAACCTTTATAACAAGATTTTGTTCTATTGTTAATTGAAGCAAACACTTTGATGATCATACTATTTTGCAACAATTAATTGTTGCACAGACATTCAAACTTGGACCATCTACATTTCCCTGCCAGCCTGGGGATGAGATCAGTAATTTTCAAATCTTCAAAGCCACCAGTGTTCCTCCTGTTACTATATGTAAGTCACACTAAGCCACAACAGGAAGCGAGTGGAACAATGATCCATCAGCATCAGGAAATGCTAAAGGAAAGAGCCAAGCAAAGGGCAACTGGAATGTAATTCAATTCCTTGTAGCTTGTATCATCTCACTATTGTCTTTAAATGGAAGACGGGGATGAAAAACAAGCAAATTTCTTGGACACTTAAATTAATCAGTTATGCCTCAACCTTTAACCATATTTGTATAATAAATGAGGGATAATAAAAACAGAGTTCCCTATCTACAACTAAAGTACAATGTCGGGATTTTTCAGCAAAGCAAAACTTGATGTTTACCGCACAACGTCTCAAATCAATCCAATACTTTTTAATTCTTGTTTTTTCTCTTTAACATACTGTCTGTACAGAATGTCTGCACAGTGATGTTCATGAACGAGAAACAAGTGTATCTGTAGTCTCCTTTGGATTAATGTCTAGTGACCAGGCTGCCTCTTAAACGCTTTAGTATGGATTACATACGGAAACTTGCTACAGTACCTGAGTGTATGTAGTTACAGGCTTACAATGAATTCAGAAGGGGAAGATGCAGTGCTTACAATTCCTCTTCAAGCTGCCACTTCCGTCTGTTTACATTTCTTAAGCTTACATAGCTCAATGGACACGCTCACTACATAAAAACATTTATTTAAAAGATGGTTCAAAATGTCAAGTGGGCAGTTGTTGCTTATGCCCTCATTTAAAAAAAACTAAAACTTCAGACAGGCTGGAAAGCATCCCATCAAATTTATTTATTTTTTTTAAGTCAGTGGAAAAATGATTAAGAAAAAACGTGCTAATTATGTTTGGTCATCAAAGACATTCAGAAGACATGTCGTCATTTTACTATCAAGCTAGTAAACAGCAAAACTGTTGTGCACATCCAGACCTCCTGTGACTGCTTTGCTGTTATTAACTTTATAACTTCTGAATGTTTGCAAATGCATATATACTAAAAATACCCCCCCCCCCAAAAAAAAAAACAACAAAAAAAAAAAAAAAAAAAAAAATTGATTCATCTCACTCAAAGAGAAGCACAAATGAATATACAAGGTAATTAGATGCTCCTTTATAAAATGGTTGTCATGGATATAGTTAAAAAAACTTTTTTAAATTAAATACAGAGACATGCTGTCATCTAAAGCCAAAGCCAGCTGCATGCAGTTAATGGGTTTTCTGATGGTAACAAACATGACTCTTTTCCCTTTTATGAAGGAATTAACTGACACAGGCACAGAGAAGTACCTGGAGGTACAGTTACCAAGCATGCAGTGAATTTTGAATGGTGTGTCAGTGAGAATTGGAACAGATAAATCATTAATTGAGTAACCCTGCTGATGTAGTATAATAAAACAGCGCCTGATGTTGTTCTGTACTGATTTTCCAACATCTGATTACTCATTTTAAATGTTGCTGATGTTTTTTAAAAAAAAGAAAAAAAAGACTTGTCAATGTGTTTTACTGAGCGCTTGAATTCTCCACTCCTTAACAGTTTGTGATTTCTAACAGCTGCATGACAGCCACATTTGTTGCTGAAGATGTGTTCGAGTTTGGAGGTGGAATTTATTCTCTTCTCTCTACTTTAGGAGATAAAGAAATTCATTAAGAGCATTTCAGAAAGGATCAAGAAGACCAGAGACAAGTACGGCATCAATGACAATGGCACCAGTGAGGTAGGTGTCACATGAGGCTTAACAAACTTCAGCCTCGCTGCATTTGAATCCTAATTGGTAATCTTTCTGCCTTGTATTTACAGCCAAAAGTTCTCTATCAGCTGGATCGTGTAACCCCTACCCAGCTGGAGAAGTTTCTTGAAACCTGCAGAGACAAGTACATGAGGTACAAGACTCATATCCAAGTCTGAGGCTTGTTATTTTTGTTTCTCGGCAAAGGAATCAGCGCCATCTGTCTATCCATCCCTCCATGTAACCACACACAGCCAAAAATAGTTGATCTTTGGTGTTTAATCATAAAAAATGTCCCTGTTACTACATACGCAGCTCAAAATAGAACAATTGAGGGGAATTTTTTTTTTTTAATCAATTCTGTTTGTGCTCCAAAAAGCTTTAAAGTATTTAAAGCTGGGGAGGAATGAACAGCTCATCTATTAACATTTTAAGAAAATGAAAGGGTAATGCAGCAAACACTTTGAAGTGTACTGAAAGGTTTATTGAAAGTTTAGTAAAGATATGATTGCAGTCACTTTAGCAGTTGCCAGAAATATTCACTCAAACTATAATGGTTGTACAAGAGGAAAAAGTAAGAGGTCGCCAAAGTCAGAAGGCTTTATGCCATCAGAAACCATGCAGGGTTATGGTAATTCATCTAATACTTGAGAAATGTAATCTGTACCACTGTGGAGGAAGGAGTGACTGGCCATCACTGTTCCTGTGACAGCACTGTGTCAAACTCTGCTGGAGCTTGAAATAGCGTGCTGTGTTAACCATGTTTTTTTTTGTGATTTCTGTTTTTAGAATCAGCCTAGGGTTAAGATTTAGATTTATTTTTTTTTAAGTGGTTGACTGCTTTGTTTCCCAAATGATCACTCATCTTTTCTGAGAGCTGTTAAAATGACAATAATTTGAGTGCAACTCCAATTTCACTTGTCAATTTAATGAAAGCTGATTCAGCTTAGAGACTCTGTCTTGTAATTTAAAAAAAAATTTTTTTTTTCCTTTTCTCGATAGAGCTCAGATGGAGCCAGGATCAGCAGTCGGGGCCCTTTGTGCCCAGAGCATTGGAGAGCCGGGTACTCAAATGACACTAAAAACCTTTCACTTTGCCGGTGTTGCATCAATGAATATCACTCTAGGAGTGCCTCGCATCAAAGAAATCATCAACGCCTCCAAGAACATCAGGTATGATATTCAATTACAGAGACGTTTCATTATATTCCCTCTGTCATTTTCGCTGAGGACAAAAAGACAAATATACCTCACTATTCAAAGTTGGCCATGGGCTTTGTCTTGATGTCTTTGAAACATTGCTGAAAATGACTGCTGCAAGATGGAGCAAAAATGATTTCAAGACCACCGCCTCCCTAAATGGAAGCAATTCTTATGATTGACATTTACTGTCAGACATCGGTGCTGAGTTTTGCAGCTCTAAAGCTGCCTATACCACTTTTCATTGAGAGAATATATTTGATCACTTGCTTCAATCCATGGCTTACACACAGAATTAGAGCAGTTAGCAGAGTGAGCTCTGCTTGCCCATGGTGTTTTGTGTCACAGTAATGAATACATCCCTAATTTGTTTTGAATAATCTGTTGAAAATCCACTCAGCACTCCTATAATCACGGCTCATTTGGATGTGGAAGATGATGCTGACTTTGCCAGGCTGGTGAAGGGGAGAATTGAGAAGACTCTTCTAGGAGAGGTAACCTGAGCTAATCTGATTTTTTTTTTTTTTCCCCCATTTTATTAACAAATCAAAGCTTTGAAATAAAATAATTACTAAGGGATATCAATGGTTCAAGTAGAGCTGTACAGAGCTGTAATAAGGCTAGGTTCTCATTTTGTCCTTTACAGATTTCTGAGTACATAGAAGAGGTTTTCCTTCCAGATGACTGTTTCATCTTGGTGAAGCTGTCACTGGAGAGAATAAGACTGCTGCGACTGGAGGTAGCACAACTTCATTACTTTTACTCCCACTTTGTGTGAACATCTCAGACACTTCCCCCTCCTTTCACACCTCTAGATTAGTTCTAAATTAGTGCACCTGGGATATTAATCTGTAGTTTTAATTGTCATTTTGCGTAAGCTATGATACCATTGTGCTTGTATAAGTATGAGGGCCTGGGAACTCGGGGATACTGTTAAAACTGACTGTCCAGTGCCACTTAGATTTTGTTGTATCCTCATTTCTACTATTTTTAGCTTCTCAGTTTAATTTGAGAAAGAAATAATGTTCATTTTTATACCTTCAAGGTTGATTTCAGTATGTAATTCATCCTCCATATTTTCAGTACATGCTGGGGTTTTGGTTGAACTGCTTTAAGATAAGGGAAAATCAAAACGTATGTTTTTATACGCTCACTTTTTGCTTTATGTGCGGTTACAGATAAGTCTGCATAGCTTAAACCACTGGAACACTGATTTTTGTTTTTTTCCCTCTACCTACTAAAATATGATAACTCTGCATTTCTTTAACAGTAGTAGCTACAGCTACAGTGCTCTGACACATGAGTGTCTGCAGGTCTGCAGTGCATTTTGTACAGCGTGGAAAAGAAAACAAGCTTTGCCTTTTGATTTCTCTTGTCTCTTCTCAGGTAAATGCAGAAACGGTGCGTTACTCCATCTGCATGTCTAAACTGCGAGTCAAACCAGCAGACATCGCTGTACACGGGGAGGCGGTGGTGTGCGTGTGTCCTCGAGAGAACAGCAAAAGCTCCATGTACTATGTGCTGCAGTCACTAAAAGCAGAACTTCCCAAGGTGAGAATCTCGCATGTGCAATGGTTGTTTTCTTTTGTGCATTCATGCTTTCTGTGTTCAAATTGAATTCAACGTCAAGGCCGGTCAGGGCTTCTTCCCCATGGAAAATTCATGTTTAGAAAGCACAAATACTTGTTAGTTTTTTGTTTTTTTTTCCAACTGCAGTGTTCTGCCGATGTCTGAGAATACTGTATGGATGTGGAGCAGCTGACTGTTTCACTGTTTATTTAAGATACTTCTTAAGTAATCTGTACAGTGTAAAGTGTGTGAAGTATGCAGAATATAAGTCATTGTATGGCAAATTTGTTCCTTTGTGATACTGGGCTATATAAATTACACTGAATTGCCTTTCGTAGGCAAAGTGAGCAGTAGTTAAATTGCTCTGTTCAATAAAACTTTTAAGACCACGTTGCTGTGAAGCCAGAGTGTTTTAAAGTGGACCTGTTGTGCTCATTTTCACTGCTTTATTTTTATTCTTTCACTCTAGTTTAAACACCAAGTCATGCAACGTTACTCCATTAAAGTATATTTATTTTGTACTTGGCCTTGGTGGAAACCTTTAGTTCATCCTCTATTTAAGAACAAAAATCAAGTTTAGTTCCTCTCCCTTCCTTCCTCCCTTTAGCTGACTTTCTTATGATTGGCTTACCCTTGTAAACGGATAATCTGAACGGCTGGTGGGGAAGGCAGCTGTGCAAGTGATAACCATGTTAAACCTTTAACATAAAGTGTATCAAATTTCATATCATATCTTGAGTTTTTGAGGCCCCTACATCATCATTGTGATTATTTATTAACCCCAACTGTGACCCCAATTATATTTTTGAGAAATAAATTGGGCAAAAATAATATTGTAATTTCATTGTTGTTGTTATTGCGGTGTTGTTTTTTTTGGCTGAAGGTTCAATAAACTCAGTTTAAAAAATTAAATAAATATTGAATTTTCTGGCTGTTATTTCCGTTATTATTTTGGTAAAGATTATCCCCTCTCTGTGACATAAGTATTAGAACTCTGCTGGCCATGTTTAATATGTCACTGTGTATGTAATAATTTTAAGTAGATGTTCTTAACTGCATAATGCTTAAATGAAGGAACACCAGTGCACTCAAAGCAGGGATAACATGGAGTCCTGTGTATTTCCTTGTCTTAACTGTTTGCACTTACTCACTTGAAAGGTGGTGGTTCAAGGGATACCGGAGGTTGCCAGAGCTGTCATTCATATTGACGAACAGAGCAGCAGGAGTAAGTACAAACTCCTGGTGGAGGGTGACAACCTGAGAGCGGTTATGGCAACACATGGCGTGAACGGAAGTAGGACCACTTCAAACAATACATATGAGGTATGAGTCTGAGGGAGGTGTGGATGAGAGAGCTGCATGCGTGTTTGTTTGGGTTCAGCTTCTGCATTACATCTGTCACATGAATTTTGAAACTGAACTGCAATTACAGATGTGTCATACAAATGACGTTCAAGAGACGACCAGCTCTGTGTAGTATGCTAATGTGTTAATAATTGGATTAGTTACTACCTTATTGATGTTCTGGTGCCAGTTTACCAAACGCTAATATCGTGAAGATTTATAAAGTTTGTTGCAATGGCAATATGTTTTGTGTTTAGTCAGCCTTTTGTTTTGAGTTTTTTCATACCCACACTATTTCTATCATCATTACATCTAGCCTGGATTGTGGTTAAAAGCATCATCTCAGCCCTTTTTGGACATTGTTTTACTAATAACGTCTATAATAACTAAGGATGCCCACCAGAAATGAGGAATGTGAATAAAAGTGTAATGAAAAGTGCTTCCAACATTAGCCAACCCGAATACATGACTTACATCTTATCCTCACAGGAGGGTGAAAAGTATACATAGAGGCTCAAATACACACACACACACACACACACACACACACACACACACACACACACACACACACACACCATTAGTGATATTTGGTACAATAACCTTTAGCAAATTGCATCTTGACCAGATACCTTTTGTAGCCATCAGCAAGCTTCTGCCATAATTTTGGCTGAATATTTGCCCGCTCTTGGGAGAATTGGTAGAGTTGAATGAAATTGGTTGGTTTCCTGGCAGAGACCCTATTTTTAAGTTGAGAAATGACAGACTCAGTGCATTATGCTACCAGCACCATGCTTGTCAGCTGTTACAGCGCTCTTTGATTTGCTTGTGGTTGGAATGGTTAAATGCTCAGAAATGGGTGCTTGTGCACCCAATTCTTGTTTTTGTTTTTGTTTTTTTAAGTCATTAAAGATGTATGCTGAACATTTATTCCACCCTGGAAAAATAGCAGGTCAAAGAAATTATTAGAAGCCCAAAATTACCATGATATTCATTGCCATGATGAGTGTATATAAACTTGTGACCTGTAGGATCACTCTGAAAATCCAAGCTTAGTGTTAAAAAAAAAAAAAAAAAAACTGCTTTAACTGCAAACCTGAAGCATTAACATTTTTGCTGACATTTTGTGCAAAAACATATTTGCACACATTTTCATTCACTTTTAATTAAATTGCCATCTAATTTGTAATAACACATAACCTTTTTTAAAAAATTAAAAAGAAGAAGAATATTGTCCCTAAGTGTTAACATTTGGTTAGAAATGAGTAGACAGTATGAGTAGAAATGTGTGTTATAGACTCATTAAGTTTTTCTTGTTACATGACACAAGTTAAAAATTAATTAACAAATATGCAAGCTAATCAAAGCTAGCTTAACAGTGTTTCAGCTTAGATCAGATCTCACTACTTTGTATTCATGCTTTTATCTAAAAACACAAAGAGTGGTCCATGAGACAAAAGGACTCTTAAGAGAGCTGGAAGTTGTTGTTTCTGCTACGCTGAGTATTCAGTCGTGTCCTTAAAGGCTGGCAGTTTTTTTATATCTCCATCACTCAAATGGAGCACAAAGTTTTCTAATGCATCCACTCCTGTGCGTTTAAAATAAACGATTTCCTTGGATGGAACCTGTTGGCTCAAAGTGCATGAAGTAACGGAAACGTTTTAAAATGTCAACTGTAAAAAAAAAAAAGGAAAACAATCACATAAATTATCATGCCAGCTAAGGTAGCTGAGAATACTTCAATTGGCTGTGGGGACTCTGCACCAGGGCTTTTATTTATTTATTTTTTAAACAAGCTTTTCTGTGCACTCGATAGGTCGAGAAGACCTTGGGTATTGAGGCTGCTAGATCCACAATCATAAACGAGATTCAGTACACCATGGTGAACCACGGAATGAGCATTGACCGACGTCACGTCATGCTTCTTGCAGATCTCATGTCCTATAAGGTAAGAACTGCTGATCTACATACATTACATAAATTAATATCCTTTTATCTCCTTGTAGTGTAACTAATGTAACTGTCTTCTATCCATGAAGGGTGAGATCCTGGGAATCACCAGGTTTGGTTTAGCAAAAATGAAGGAGAGTGTCCTCATGCTGGCTTCTTTTGAGAAGACAGCCGATCATCTTTTTGATGCTGCCTATTTTGGACAGAAGGACTCAGTTTGTGGTAAATTGCTGTTTCATCTGCATAATGAAATTGATCTTCGTGGCTTGACTGCCCTGCTAACATCTCCCTGTGTTCCTGTTTCAGGTGTGTCTGAGTGTATCATAATGGGAATTCCAATGAATATTGGAACAGGACTGTTTAAACTGCTGCACAAGGCTGACAGAGATCCCTCTCCAGTCAAAAGGCCTCTCCTCTTTGACAATCCAGACTTCCATATACCTTTGATCACATAGCATTAAAGGACAAAACAGCAGGGATGTTTCAAGGGTTTTTTTTCCCATAGCTGACAAATATTATCTTCAACAAGTACAGAAGTGCCTGCCAATGTGTCACATCATTTTCTGTTTGGGGATTTAACAGAAAATGGGATTGCATATTTTTGTTGGTTGATAAACTGTGAGAAGCCTGGATTTCATTTTAAAAAGCTAGCAGCGCTCGAGATAGAATTACTTCTTTAAGTTAAATTTTGGGTAACAGCGAAAAAAAGGAAAAATTTAAATGCTTTAAAGTGTGTTCCTGCACTGATCACACTGTGAAAAACATTGTTATAAACAGGTGTCTTGCTAACATGAGAAACATTACCTCTTAATTATGAAGCATAATGGATTTCTTCTGTGCTGGTGCTTAGTTTTGCATAATGTATGAACTACTTGTGTCTTAGCATTGCAGCTTCACCCACGTTGCAATGCTCATATTTTGCTGTTTGACACTTTTTAGTTTTTTTTCCCTGCAAGATTCAGTTCATGAGAAGTTCAGTTTGTTCACCTTTTTACATCTTGTAAGAAACCTGTTCTTATAATAATGTAATAAATAAATAACTCAAAGCTAGGTTCTTTGGTATTTACAGTGATTTCTACAGCAGTGCTTTAGGGTCATTCACTTTGCAAAGTTGGATCAACCTCACTGTGGCACAGGCACCAACAATAAACAGGGAACATGTTAGTGAGGAGGAAAAACAGTAACTCGTACACAAAAACTGTCACCTCATCCAATTTAGTGTGCTATTTTTCTTTTGAGTAGCCTCAATTCACAACTGTCTTTTTAGAGTCCTTATAAGTATTTTCTCATTGTATCTAGTGCAGAATCCAGCCATCCAGTGCAAGCATAATATATGATGAGAGATAAAAAGAAGTTTCTCTTTGCAGAGAGAAACTGTTTTCTTTTTCCTCAAAGAAAAATATGATAAACCATTCACACTTACAGCTGTAGCCCATTTAGTCTCACCAGATAACCTAACACATACGGTCACCTGCTGAACAAGTGAGCTAAATTGGCACCTCCTTATTAGTTTACTTTTAACGGATTAATTCACCTGAGCCACACTGATGGCTGCTGTAGCCTGGCTGAACCCCAGTTTCTTTCATTTGAATGTCTCTTACTTCAAGTAGCTGCAAATGAGCACTCATATGACTGTATACCTAAAAGCTCATGGTTAAAAGCTTTTAAATGCCGTCCTTGTATTTCTAAATTAAGACTGTGAATGCAGCTGCATTTGCTGAAACTATCTAATGTTCTCTGGGTAATGAGTTACCTTTGTGCCTTTTCCCCATGTAGTTAAATTTTTTTTTTTTTTTAAGGAAGAGCTCAGTGGTTAAAAGAAGCATTCCTATCTCTGTGTGTTATCAGGAAATAAAGGGCTTTTGGAGTGCTATAATGGCAAATACAGTAATATGGTCACAATGCTTTTTGGTGCCCAGCTGGCTTGTTTTATTCTTTTAGCTTGTCATTGGTTGTGGCAGCCAATGAAAGTTCTTTTAATCTGAATGCAACAACAAAAGGTTTGTGTTTAACTTTTTTTTTTGGTCCATAGCAGTGTATGCCAGTCATATTCTCTGGTTCATTGGAAGCCTAGCTGTGAACTTCAGAAGATCCCTGGTGCTTGCAAGCGAAATCTTTATCGTTTTATCTCCTGTGACCAATTACACCCTCTCTCCTCCCCTGCTGTGACTTTGGGTTAACACTAGAATCCTTAATGACTTCCACAAATAGAATAATTGAGAACTAATAATAATGGAATTTATTGTCTGCATGGGGTAGATATTTGATATTCAAAAGACTGATTCTGGGTGGCATATTCGTTTTGAATCTTCAAATATAGCTAAGCACATATGTATTTCATGTTGCTGCAAGGCGTCTGTTTGTTTCCTTAGCTTCACAGGTGATACAGCAGCATTGTTCAATAAGATATCAGGTTGAGCTGAATTCTGATGAGTCTCATTAATAACCTCTTTCAGAAATGTTTGCCCCTGTGCGTATCCTTAAGCACATAACTATTCTGGAAGAGCAATTTTGTTGTGCCCACTGGTGAATAGAAGGGGAGGAAAAAACTGAAACATCACACTAAGGCAGTGGTTCCCTAACTACCTTGGCACCACTGTTGTGCAGGTGAAGCCAAAGACAAGATATGTTTCATCATATTTTCTAGTCTTTGGCTTGGAAGGAAGTTGGTTTGGAAGCATATTTGGCAATGCTTCACCTTCTGTGTTTGTGTGGGAGCCCCGTCAAAAACCTGTCCATTAGCAGTGTCCAAGAATTTTTTTTTTTTTTTTTTAATTTTTAAATTTAATTAAGTTCTCCAGAGGCCTGGTAATGAACTAATCATTTGATTCAGGTGTGTTGACCCAGGGTGATATCTAAAACCTGCAGGACACCGGCCCTTGAGGCCTGGAGTTGGAGACCCCTGGTTTAAACAGTCTTACTGATCCCATTCTTTCTCTTAGATATTCACAGTAACAGAATTCCTAGCATTTTTTTAAAAAATTGCTTTTCTTTGTATTGAGATCATACGTAGAAGGTGTTTCCTTCCTTCAAGCAACAGGTGAAAACAAAGTGGTTACCCTTTGATATCCAGCCTGTTCTCTCCAGTATTATTCACACAGCCTATATTAAGACCCTGTTTAAATTTGGCATTGAAAAAAGGTGGAACTTGAGCATAAAACTTAATATACTGCCATGAAAATTACTTATTTTGCTTCTAAATCCATGTATAAGCTGTTCTATTAAGGAAAGGCTGTTTGTAACAAAGTGCCTAAAGATGAAATTTAAACTTGGTTCTTTGCTAAGTTGTCTGTTATGTGTAAATATAACCATGGTTCATGCCTTGAATAGAGAGCCTTATTTATGCTTGAATGATTCATAGGTAATTGTTAACTGGTTCAACAAACAATTAGCATTCCTCTAAAAATGTTCAGCTTCATTGACTGGACTGAAAAAGAGTCAAAAGAGAGCCAGTGTCCATTAGTCTTTGAAAGACCTTCAGAAAGACTCTCGAACTTTTGCTCAAGACCACTTTAAATTTTAAAATTTGAAATCGTTCTGGCTTTTTGGAAGCAAAAACTGAAAAAGATGACAAGTGGCCCAAGATTTTTTCACAATGCTGTTCAAACTCAACAGTGAATTTTGCTGTCAAAAGGAATTCTGACTCTTAAAAAAATCACCATAGACTTGGAATTTACAGAAACAGCTTTTTAATGCACAAGAAATAATTAATGAAATAAGCAGTAATCTATCTGGTCACCTCATACAGAAATATAGCCTGCTTGTGCTTATGTGAAAACATGTCACTCACAGCGTGAAAAAGGTGCACAGCCGTGCTCTTTGACAACGCGTGTCTGTCCTCCTTTTGTCTCTTTCTAGCGTTTTGCCAGTCAAACTTAATGACACACCTGTTGCCTGTGATTCCCTTTCACTCCTTTAAGTTTTCCCCAGTTTCTGGTAACACTCTTCAGTCCAGTCATGGTCTTTTAAATGAACGATGGGTTGATTGTCAATGCAATCTTTAAATTCTGCACAGTTGTGAAAAGTAAAGCCAATCTATTGTTACCAGCACAGACTAGTTACCACAGAGCACTTTAGTAACCATACAGAGGAATATTTTACTACATCAAGAGCATAAAATACTACTGCTTATGTGAGCATTTTGCTGCAAGGCATCTGTTTCCTTAGCATTACAGGTGCTACAACAACATTGTTCAATAAGATATCAGGTTGATATCAGGTTTCGTAGCCTTTTACTTCAAAGCCATGAACCTTATAAGATATAAAGTGGAAACACTACTGAAAATGAACAGCATATTTCTGCTTGCGACTCTCCACACTTCCACTGCGGAAAGACGAACAGCAGGGGCTTTCTCCTGATTTACTCTTTTAGCAATCAGTGCATTACACGGTGCTTTGTAAAATTGTAAATCAAGAGGTCCCATGACACAAAGACGGCGCTGTTTCAATAGCTGAAGTGAGTGAAAAAGGCTGCAGAACACATCAAAATAATCCAGACAGCCTAAAGCATCATTAGGGGCCAGCTGTTTAAACTAAACATAGCTTTCAGCACACACAAAGCAACATCCAATTACATTTGATAATCCGGGCAATCACAATCAGTCAAAATCAGAACAATACTGAAACAGAAGCAAAGCCTGAACTTCATGTTCAGTATTACAGAGATCACAAATGCCACATACTATTCACCTGTAGGAGGCTATCAATAGCATTCACCAATAATTCATGTAATCTGAGTTTGATAAAAGGTTAAAAGGAGGTGAAATCGCATGTTGCTGTATGCTGCTGTAGGAGTCTTTCCTCAGTTTAATAAGCACCTCCAGTTTCACAGATTTAACTACAGCTCACACGCTTTCCAGTGGCTGCAAGGAATAAACACAACTTGAGCTCCTATTAAAAGTTTTCTGAAACCCTGATTTGATTCTGGTGAGCATGCTCATATGTAGCATGAAGCTTCTTTTATGCATCGTGGATTGTGCGCATCCTGTCATGTAATGGTTGTGTATGTTAGATAGCAGAAACAGACAGTTTTTCATCCAACATGTCAGCAATGAGATGAGAAGGCTGATTGTTCAGTACCGCTGAGGCGGAGAGATACCGTTTGTTTACAGTAGTGCACTCTATTGCAAATTTTAGCATGATTCATAAAAAATAGAAATGCATGCCAAAAGGAGCAATTTGATAATATTTTTAGAGCTTCAACAGTCTCACAACAGCCGGGAGGTCATGGTTTAAGAGAAGCTAAGCTTCCCCCTCCCCCGGGCTGCACTAAAAACTAAAACCTGGTTTCGGTGAGGCCACTGTACAGACCCTGTCTATATACAGTACACTTATCTTCTGCGCAGAAATTCATCAAAACATGTGCATGGATTATTTAAAGCTTTGGAACTAAATACTTAAATACTTAATCAAATCTAGACCAAATATAGATAACCTAGAAAAAAAAAAAATTATATATATATATATATATATATAATTTTTTTCCCCCTTTAGCACAATTGATGAGCTCCAAGACAGAAAGTGTAACACTAAAATGAACACGTACTTAAACTTTAACACTAAAGACATCAGAGCAGAGTCACAAAAATATTACACAGAGCGACTTTACAAACTTTTTATAAGAAGTCCACGGTCACAACTTGGCCTTCTACCTCACTTCCCTGCTTGAGTATCTCCAGCAGGTTTAGGCTGTTTCACTCACTTGTTCGAACATCTCATTCTTCCATAGTGAGTAATAAAAATAAAAAATAAAAAAACAGGAAAAGGCAGACAGACTACTTGTTATGATTACACCTCGTTTTGTGATAATTACATTCATTGTTCAGCACTCAGCATGCATATCCAAAACTCTTCAGACGGTCAACAGAACAGCATCAACCACTGATCACTTTGTGTTGACATTTGCAATGCTTTTGCACAAAAAGCATCAGTGACTACAGCCTTCACACTTCACATTGCGAATAAATGTGAAGTGTGTTTTGCCTCACTTTAAATGTTTTACTCTAATGTCTGCATCATTTATAAATGGAGTAGATTTGGCTTGTAGTCCAAAGCGCATTGAGTCATTAGTAAGTCTAAAAAAGCCTTCAATTTATGTCCACCCACTTCCATTTCAATTTTCAGTAATGTTGTCATATGGACAGCATTAAATGAAATTAAATGTGACTGTATGTTTTGTTAAAATACACTTTGCAGGCTTATTCAGGTGCTATTATCTATGTTTTCATCTATATTCCTAAAAGCAGAATTCTGTATATCGTAGTAGTGGCTGGATAAGGTAGCAGATTTAAAACGGCTCACAGAGGGAGAGGTGGTGGACAACAGAAGAGAGAACCTTTTAGATTAGGGCAACTATAGTGGATCATGATGTAAACAATGGTCAGTGACAGACTGAACTGGGGATACAGTGCAATCTGACTGTTCCACAGTTAGAACAGTTGATCAAAGGTGTTTAACACATTGTGCAGATTTCTTCAAGTGATTAAGACATAAGGATTTACAACTTCAAATGCTGACATAATGTGTTGTGCATGTGTTGGGTTTGCCATGTTTGTGTGTTCTGATTGACGCATACGTTGTTGTGAGCTCAAACGAAGATTATTTTTATATGCAGCAGCAACTTTGCGAAGCAGTGTATTAGGAAAGCCGACAGTGTGAAGAGGTTTGAAAATCAGTTTTCATCCCTTCATGTATCGGGAGCCCTAATCTTATTAAACTGTACAGTGGCTATATTTACTTTCTTATGATTTTACCTGCTCAGCTTATGATTAAATAGTCCAAAATAGGCTTACACACATTCTGTGAAGTAATACAAATTTGTATCTGAAGGATGGTGACTCATGGAAAGAGGTCCATCTCTGATCTTAAAGGTTTGCAACTGAATTAACCTTAACCGAAGTGTTTTTGCTGACTTGAATGCAAATGCCAACTTAATGTGAATTTATGAAAGATGAAGGATGAGGCGTCTCTTCTAAAAGCATAGCTCTGCAAAGTCCTCTACATTTTCATTTCCAAACAGTTCCTGCTGTGCCTTAATACAATTTCAGGTCATTTGGGGTGACATTGAACACTCATGCATCATTATGCTTTCACGAAGAACTGCTGAATGTCCTCCAGATTTCAGAGACAAGCGGAAATGATTTCTCAGTAGGGTCTGACCACCCTACTCAGTGTTTATAGTTAAAGTGTCTCTTTGTGATATTCGTTAACAATCTTTCTTCTGCACTCCTGACCAGCATGGGAATACATTCCCTAACTCCTTGCTCTACAGATGTCATCAAGCTGTTGGACTTTTGCATCTTTCAGCCACATCAGTGAAACATGAAATCACATTTGATGTCCTTGCAGCTGCTGGCCTCAAGTAAAAGTAATTGACAGCAAGCGTGGCAATCCAAGGTAAACAGTTAAAGCGCCTGAGTTCCAGGACAATTCCTTCTCATTTTACTTGAGAGGAGCTGTTTGCAGGGAGGTCCGTTTGAATGGTGGAGATTTTCTCTCCTATTATTTCTAGGGAGCTCTCTCCATGTGATGACGTCGAAGGGCCCTTCTCTGCTGAGTGCGGCTCCAGGCTATTGCCTTCGTCTGGCTCCAGGAAGGCTTCTCTACTTTGGGGTTTGATGAACTGCACGCTCAGTCTAGGCACCACCACAGCGCCACTCTGCTGGTTAGGCTTTCGAATGCAGTGGGAGAGGGTGGAAAAGCAACTCTTCTTGAAGTTCTCGTTCATGAAGGCGTAGACGATGGGATTGTTGAAGCTGTTGAAGAACCCGATGGCCTGAACAATGGCGATGATCATGTTGAGCGTGACGCCGTCATATTTTTTCTCCAGGTCATCTGGAGGAGAGGAAAATTACACGTAAAGAGGATTGAGGCTTTTAATAAATGGAAATATGCACTTAAGCAAGATCTTTTATTTTATTTTATTTTATTTTTTTTATTCTTGTCTCCATTGATCCCTTAATGCACCCGGGAATGCTTACAGTATTCAAACAGCATGTGGACTGTGTGGAAGGGTGCCCAGCAAATGGTGAATAGCAGAACAATGGTGATCATCATTTTCACAGCCCTTTTCTTTTTCCTGTAGAAAGTTAAAAAAAAAAATCAAAATCATTATACAAAAAATGGAAACTACACAAATGTAACACAGGTCTTATTGCAGCAAAAAAGTAGGTGCGACCAATAACATTAATCATGGCACTCTTCTTGCATTGGAATGTACCAGAAAGATACAACAGTGAGTCAGCGTGGAAGTGAGTCTGTATTTGTGTGAATTTCTTGAAAAGACTTTAAAGGTTTGCTTAGAGCAAGCTCTCTCTTCTCAAATGTAAATCTTCTTAGGTTCCCTTTCTTTCTATACATTCACATGAAAAAGAGTGTTTTTATGTGAAAAAACACCCTTTTTTGGGAGGGGTGGGGGGTGCAGGTCATCTACTTACCGGAAGGTTGGTGGTTAGAACCCCGTCTGCTCCAGGCTACATGCTAATATCCTTAGGCAAGATACTAACCCCATGTTGCTCTCTGATGCATCCATCAGAGTATGAATGTGTGTGAATGTTAGATAGAAAGAGCCTAGAAAAAAGTGTTTGTGTGAATGGGTGAATGAGACAAGTTGTGTAAAGCGCTTTGAGTGCTCAGAGTAGAAAAGCACTATATAAGAACCAGTCCATTTACCATTACATGAATCTGCATGCAGTCCTGTGTAAAACCAAGCACACTTCATGATTCGGTAACTTGCAGAATCACCTTTAGCAGCAGTAACCGTTTTCTGATCTGATCTCTGATTTTGGGCATTTGTTCCTGCACAGCTCTCTTAAGGTCCCACCACAGCATTTCAGTAAGGTAGCGGTCTAGACTTTGACTGTGCCTTTGCGACACCTTGAGTAATTTCTTTCTCAGCCAAACTGTTGGAGATTTGCTTCTGTGCTTGGGATCAGCGTGTTGTTTTATGACCCAGTTTTGGCCAAGCTTTAGCTGTTGGACAGATGGCCTCAAATCTGACTCCAGAATACTTTGGTATATAGTGGAGTTCATGGTTGACTTGATGTCTCTAAGGTGCCCTCATCCTGTAGCTGCAAACAAGTCCAAATCAGCCCTCCGTCACTGTTCTTGAAAGTTGGTATGAGGTGTTTGTGCTGAAATGCTCAGTTTGGTTTTTGCCAAATGGGGTGCTGTGCATTACAGCCAAACATTTGTACTTTCTGCTCTGTCCAAAGGACATTATTTAGAGATTTGTGCTTTGTTTAGATGCAGCCTTGAACAACTAACCTAACTTATTTGTGGACAGATGAGTTTTTCTTCAAAGCCAAAACCTAACCCTAAATTTATAAATAGATATCTATTTCAGTCCCTACCTGTCACATGTTCTCTCCACAAGAGCAACAACATTGCTCAAATGACTTTGTGTTCAGGAGGGCAGCGGAGAGCAGGTGTTGCATCTTCTTGCAAACAACCTGTTAATGTTAGTTTCTGTCAGTAAAGATAATGTTCTGTCCTTCCCTTAAATGAGACTGTAATGTATTTGGAATCCTGTCAGTCTTGTCCTACTATTAATAGCGTAAAATTAACAACCAACATAGCAGGAAGGTACATGTCAACTAATCTCCTTATTTTTTTAAATACCAGTGTTCTTTCTTTTTCTCTTAACTGCTGATTTAAACAAAACAAAAAAACTAAAAACAAAAGTTTATATTTTAAACTTTTTTTTTGAAGAGCAGGTTCATTTTTTGTAAAGATGCTTAAACCACGTGGCAAGGGCAATAACGCAACAACAGTGACCCCGTTCTTGAGCTTCCACCCTCAACTATTGACAGTTCAGTTCTATTAATTGGAATGCAAATGAGGCCAAACTAAATGTCATCTACAAATAAACATGGTGGTTAAATAGCTCCATCAGAGTTGTCTAACCTACCTTGATATCTTACTGATCTCTCTGTGGTTCATGGTGTTGAGGACTGAGGCATCACCCACCCTCTTGCGGATCCACAACTCTATGCCAATGCGTGTGTAGAGGAATAGCATGGCTGCCAAAGGGAGCAGGAAAAGGGCCACCATGATGAAGGTGGTGTACGCTTGCCTGTGAGTCACCGAGCTCCAACTCTCCTGACAACACACATGGTAGTGATCGTACAAGAAGTCGTACTTCACCTGAAATATGGAAAAAGAAAAGCTTTTAGTCATGGAAGAACGATCAAGACGGCTGAAGTAGGTTTGACTGACAGGGTGGGTTTTACCCAATGCTTTACTACATTTGATTCACACTGATGCATATTTCTTTTCTGACAGGTTTGGTGTGCCGAGGAGGCCATCTTACAGTAGTAGGCTTGCTTGAGAGGACATAACATATGGTATATCCATGCTATGCCATCCAACCAACTTAAAAAGATTACTTGTACAGCTTCGATAAAACCAAACCCCAAACACGAGATTAAAAAAAAAGGGCAGTTTAAAATTTTGGCCCCAATTAAAAAGCATCTTTTCACAAAATTTATGGCTCTGCTGTGAGTGAATTTAGAGCCTGATTTAGATGGCAGAAAGTTAACAAGATAAAGCCAACCTGTCTTTTCATCTGTTGTGTTCAGAGGGATTACCAGGAATGTGAACCTTCTTCAAGCTAAATAATGCAATCTTGTTATGTGTTTTTTGAAGGGCACTTACCTTTAGCTGTTGCACAAACAGCATTGGTGATCCCACTATCACTGAGGCAATCCATACAAGTCCTACAAGAAACAAACAAGTATTTAATACCATCAAATAGAAAACCTATAACTTTAATACTGTGTCTGCTAAGGCATTTCAAGGAGAGCAACTTTTGCGTGACAAACAGCAGTCGCAGCAGCCCTACAATTAAATACCTCTTATGTAATTCACAATCTATCAATCATGTGGAATCTCTGCGAGATACTTGCATTTTATTCCAATAATGCAAAGCCTAACCCATAACACCAGACATCATATGGCATAATGTATAGACTTTTTAGACGTGGTTTCAATTTAAAAGAAAATATTTCTTAAAAATTTTTTGGGTGGTTTAGGGTGGGTGGGTGGTTATTTAACCTCACTTACAGACCAATTTAGAATAACCAATTAATAACAAAATATTGGCAGGGAATATTTAACATTGCACACTGAAGAGTTGTGAGAATTTATTTTCCCTATGCTAATAATATATGTTTTACAACAGTAAGCCTAAAAAACAGTGAAAGCATTCTACAGTGGAGGCCTTTGTAATTTTGCCTCTGTAAACCTCCACAGTGGATTTAAATTAAACGGTCAGGATGTGATTGGTATACATACTTTCAGGTTTAACTCAACAGGTTTAAGAAAGGAATTCTTCAATTACAGTCATTTTTACACACTGTCCCCAGTTTTAGATATAAGGATTGTTTTTTTAATACTTGGGTGAAAACTCTTTAAGTCAACTGACTGCCAGAGGTCTAGAACCCAACACTTCCTTTCTTAAGATGCTCTGCCAGGACTTTGCTGTAGCCATCTTCAGTTGCTGCTTGTTTGTGCTTCTTTCTGCCTTCAGTTTTGTCTTAAGTAACTAAACAGAATGCCCTGTTGAGCTGAGATAAAGTGAGCCACCTGCCCATTGAAGAAATCCAATTTTTTTTTCCCTTCGTAAACACTTGGGTTGCTTTTGCAGTGTACTTTGGATCATTATCCATTTCCGCTACAAAGTGCTGTATGATCAATTTTTCAGTTCTGGCTGAATCTGAGAAGAGAGTACATCTCCTTGCACTTCAGAATTCATCCTGCTACTTCTAATAGCAGTCAAATCATCAATAAACACTGACCCGGTTCCACCGGCACCCTGTGCAATGTGCTATACTTAAAGCAGTTCATTTCCTTCTTTGATACTTTCCTTTTCCCATCATTCCAGTACAAATTATACTCTTAGTTCACACTCACATTCATATTCACACTTATATTTACTCTCTCCACTACTTTCCATTTATATAACTATTTTTGTAGTCCCAAAGTTTGCTTAAGGCGTCAACAAATTCCTCACTCAAATATGCACAGGTGGTGTGCAGAGACATTTGCATGGTCATTTTCTTGGATTAAATTGTAAAGATTTTTTGTGCTCTTGGCAACTTAAACTAGCTGAAGGTGATGAGTAACCACTGTAAAAGCATGCTGAGGAACTGATGTGCAAAACCCATCAACTCAACAGCACATGAGGGAGAGACTCTTCTCAGGCAAACTGTTTGGTTATTCTAACTCCATTTACAAGTGAGAGTGAGTGGAACTAAAAAGATTTTACATGTATGTTTGCTCAAAAGTAACACTTGCTTTATTTGAATCTCTGATAAGTGTCTTGTCAATTTGGCATGCAGAATTCTGAGCTTTGCCGTGTAGGCAACATGCACATGTAAAACCCTATGTATTTCTTTATATGAATCAGCATTGCTTTGATTTTTTTGACATAGCAGAGGATGCACAAGTACAACATGCCACTCTTGTAAACAATCAATACCTAGCATCTTGTATGCTCTTCTGGACGAGTACTGCCTCCTCATTTTCAGTGGGAATACAATGCCCTGGTATCTCTCAATGGCAATGCAGGTCATTGTGAGGATGCCTGTTACTATGGCTGTAGTCTGTACGAATGGAACAGTCTTGCAAACCAGAACCCCTGCAAGTAAAAACAAAACACACACACACAAAATGAATATAATGAAGTGTGGAGAAGAAACATTTTACAAATTATGACCACTTTTTTATTAAAGGGACATGCTTAGAGCTGGCTATGGTCTTGCTATGATGGGTTGCATGTCAGCTTTTAGCAATATTTCTGCGGGTTAGTGTTAAAAACTGTTAAATATAACAGCCTCCACTTAGTAGCCACATGCTGATTTTTAGCATAACGTCAAAGAGGTGATGATTCATATCTAGTGCTTTTTAGAGGTTGTAGATTAAATGCTTCATATCACTGAGAGTTAATACAATTATAGACAAGCCTTAAGATACTATGAGACAATGAAATAATACCCTATCACACTGTGAGGTAACAGCACTTCAGATTATAGACTCTGTAACTGGAATCAGCCCATTTTTCTAGTTATATCCAATATTCATTATATTCAGTATCATTGCCCTCATTAAAGTTTGATATGAGTATGAGCTTTCATTATCTATGCTGTAACAGAAGAGGACATATCAAGAAAACAGTCTGTAATTTTAGAATAATAAAACATTATACATTATACAAGTGTGTTAATTTAATTATTTAAATGTCCACATCGACAGCCACGTATCCACAAATACTTCAGTGCATGGTTTCCAGGACTAAATATGATCAACTGGCAGTCTGGAGCCAGCGGTGCTTCACTTGCCTCCTGCTGTGAGTCCCTTCAGGTTTCTGACTCATAACCATCTGGGTTTTTTTTTTTTTTTTGCTTTTAGAGACAG